>JASCZW010021606.1:0-10398 GCA_034211315.2 Aedes japonicus
ATTGCTGATTGCTTTTCAGCAAATCATTTTGCTGAAATCCTTGATCATTTTTTGGTGCGTAGAAACCCTTGATTCAGCAGACAAAATTTGACAGCTCTATCAGTCGAATTCTAACCGTGATGGCAAAAACAGTGAAGCAACTCCGTTCACCGCGTCGAAAACGGACATCGTGCGGCACTATGTGAACGCCGGATACGCCCGTTCCGGCATCTACAACATCTTGGCACCATTCCACAACAATCAGAGCATCGAAAAAAAGCCCGATTTCAGACGGCCGACAACAATGAGTGACAAGCAGCTCCAAAAGATGCTGAAGAGGAAGACCGAGGGAAAAGTGGTTACATCGCTGCATGCGCTTGGCCGGGAGGTCGGTTCACCCGCCAAACAGTGAAAAAGTACCAGGAGAACATGAACACACATGTAAAGAAGCGGAAGTCGCGTCCACTAGTTTCGGAGCTGCAGGCAATTACGCAGCGACAGCGGCTGAATAAGATGGTCAACTCGATTTTCCCGACGAATCGCGACGTGTCTGTGGTGACGGAAGACGGAACCTATGGATGGCAACGACTGGCAGGGCGGCATTTTGTATTTTACTTCCCCCACGAAGGAAGTGAGCTACGAGGTGAAGATCATTTCACACACCAAATTTTCCAAGAAGCTGCTGCTGTGGCTGACAATAAGCGAAAAGGTGATGCCAAAAGAACTTTTCTTTCACTCCGGACTGGCCGTGAACGGGTAAATTTACAGTACGAAATGCCTGTCGGAAGTTGCGTCGTTCATCAAGAAATAACATCAGGGTGAAGACGCGGCGTTCTGGCCGGATCTGGCGTCGGCCTATTACTCAAAGGGATCGTTGAAGAAGATGGAGCGGCTGAATATCGATGTGGTACCCAAGTCGGCGAACCCACCCAACGTCCCCCAGCTGCGTCTCATCGAGAATTTCTGGGCCAATCTGAAGCGTAAGATCTACTCCAACAGTTTTGTCGCGAAAACTGAGGAGGAATTGATAAATAAAATGAAGAAAGAACTCGAAAACATGCCTACACGCATGTTTTCGTCCGCCATGGTGAATGTTCCGGTTAACTGCCGGAAGGCCACTCGCAAGGGAGTAGAATTTTTGTTGCAAGTGAGCTTAAAAAATTAACTTCCATGGGAAATTAATCAAAAGCAATCATCTGTCTTAGCTTTTTTAAATCACCATCCGAAAAAAGTCAATTTTTTTAAAATGAAAACGTTATTTGACCTTGCCAAAAGAGTATCAATAACTAATAACTTGTTTATTTGACGTTTGGCTCAAAACCATTCGTAGGCAAAGTTATTGCTGATGAAATGTCCTAAAAGAATATCAAAAGATCATTTTGTCAGAAGAATGAAGGAACAGGCCAGTACACAGCGAAAAAAAAAAGTTGGCTTTCTCCAGATAAATTTCAATGTAAATCTCAAATGACGCGTGCAGTGTTAGTTTCTTTTCAAATGTACTTAAATTTCAAGAGGATGTTAAGAACGAATCATTTCAGCACAGAGGAGCTAAAATTGAAGTTTACATCAGCAAAATTTCAAGTTTACATCAGTCTAATCGGGTACAATGTGCCTCAAGATTACAAGCTATATTGCAAGTGCGCCAAAATGAGTAAATTTTGAAGTTATATTTACCTACTAAAACTATTACTATCAGAAAACGTTGTTGAAAACAGAAACTCTATATGATCGGACTCTCAATAGCGAAGGATGCGACTCCATCTTTGATGAAGCAATTATTTTTTAATCGGCTATTTTGAGATGTGCACACACTTTGTAGATAGACAGAAGAATGAGGATGATTCCTAGGATTTCCTGCAAAGGAGATGCGATGCAAGGAGATGTAATAAGATGCAAGAAATTGAACAATAAGGATTGCATAGCCAATTGTGAGTACACCCACAGAGAACAGACATTGATGTCCATATACCCTTTCTTAAAGCACGTGTGTAAAAGTAAATATGGGCAGCCGGTATAATAAGCAAATGCAGAGAAAAAAAAAACAAAAAAATTCAGGTTATTTTAAACATTTATTGATAAACATTAACATGACAGTTATCGCACAACTTCAGCGCCGCCTACCAGGAGCATAACGACATACATTCGAAATGTCGGTTTAAAGTTTTACACAAGTAGCAGGCCGAAGATGAACGTCTGTTCTCTGTGGTACACCTTTGAGGTACTCAAAAAGTATGAGTGTATGAAAAAGACTATGACTTATTTTGACAGTTGTGTAGTGTCAATGTGTTGCTCGCCTTGTAAACAAACGAAAACCTTCATTAAAACACTGATAGATGAAAGGCTTGTAAGTTGGAACGGCTTGTAAGATGGAACAGCGCCACTTTTGACATTCACAGCGACAACACTATCGCGCTTACAAGTGTTAACCTCATTTTTTTGCTATTCTTCAATTTTCATTTGCTTTTGGAGTGAATACACTCATTCGATTTAGCTCTTCCAGGTTTCAATGTTCGAAAGTGTTGGCGTAATTAAAATAGCATTTATTTCTTGTGCTTAGTAAGTGGAAATTTCCCATCGATATCAAAAGGTTAACATTTGTGTTGGCTTGCATTTTTTGTGTATTTTTATGATCTAAAGGCATTTCCAAACAAACCGTAAAGTGAAACAATTTTTTAATGTTTTGTGTTTATGCCGTCATGTTTGTAAGATGGAAAACTGTTAGGTTTGTAAGATGGGACACATTTTTTTTTACGTTTTAAAATATATGAATGATATTTTTTTATGTTTGGAAATGCCATGGAATCAACAATAAATTGAAATATATAAAATAGGCCATAATTTTTTTTTTATGGCTCTATATAATAAGTTCCGTGGGCAAACTTGGAGCCTTTTAGTTCCTCTTTTATAAAATCTGCGAAAAAATAAAAATTAAACATGTTACGAGCAAAACACGAATTGTGTTCCATCTTACAAACCATTTTTTTAAATTGCAATTTTTGTTGGTTTTCGTAAATGGGCCATAACTTTTTTTTTATGACTATAAATTATCAGTTCCTTGGGCAAAGTTGGAGCCTTTTAGCTCTTCTTTCGAAAAATGGCTTTGGATCCGCTAAAAAAATAAAAATTATGCATGTTACGAGCATCGGATCGTGTTCCATCTTACAAGCCTTTCCTATATAGTCTTTCGTTGTATTCTCCCGTACGCGGAGTAACGATCTATGATGATGTTGTTTGAGAAGGAAATACTTCGTATCACCACGAGGCTCCAGGAGTAGACAGCAGTTTATTTGCTAGAACAAAGTTGTTAGCGAAAAGTATTGATAGTTCCGTTAGCTCACGGCAGGCTGTGAAAATTGAATAGAAGTAATTTTCACAGCCTGCCGTGCTGCTAACGGAACTAGCAATACTTTTCTTAACAACTTTGTTCTAGCAAATAAACTGCTGTCTACTCCTAGAGCCCATGGTGATAAGAAATTAGTTCCATCTCAAACAACATCTTCATTAAAAGTTAAAGTTTTACTTCAAGCGGAACAATGCGAAAATCGATTGTGACCAAGCACTGCACTGAAAAGGGAATGTCGCTATGAAAATTAATAGAAGAAGAAGGTGTTAGTGTCTGTGCGGTCCAAAATGCGATCAACTGCCCAAGTAACCACGAGGCTGTATATACATGCATATATAGGGCATATGTATTACGTCTAGTGCATCATTGAAGTTGGATTAAAGCTGAAAAGGGCCCCACTAAGCTCGAACTAATGCTATATCTTTTGTAATGCCATAAGACATTGCTAAAGTAGCATTATTGCATTGGTAATGCATCACTACATTCTTAAGCTAATCTAACGCTTTATTACTTGACAACTGTTGAATTGATGCGATCCCGCATTACCAATGTTGATTTTTGGTTGAATAAGTGCAATAATATAATGCTTGTGGTTACTTGGGTGGTTTGTTATGCATAACACATTGAAGGACTTACCCGGCCGTGGTAGAAAAACAGGTGCGTCGAACCCAAATTTGGCCAAACAAATTTGCAACGCTTTTGAAGGAAAAAAGGAGAGATTGCGCTAAAAAGTGTGGAATTGCAAGGGTCCAACGCGGAAAGGAGCGAAATTCCCTGATATACCGGAAACAACAATGTCCGAAACACAGTCAAATTCAGCCGAATTCCGTGAAAACTCGGGCTCGAAAGCTGTACAACGACGTTTTGAGCAAAAATGACATGTGCATTATCATGGATGACGAGACGTACGTCAAATTGGACTACAGGGCGCTTTAAGGGGCACAATTTCAAACCGTGAAGCGTGGAACGAAATTCCGTAACCTCGCTACTTTTTAAGTCGATACTGGCCTTAAGATTGAGATTAAAATGTGTCGCTCCCCTAGCTCAAGATAAAGCAAATGATTTTCACTATTACACTAGCGCTGGTTTGCTTAAATGATATTCCAAATAGCCTTCTATTAACTGAAGTTAAGCTAACCTTGCCCCACATGAGTTTTTTTTTACTTTTTCAACACCAATATAGATTCATCATAACATGTTTTAAAATTTAGCGGATATTGCCTGAAAATCAATTTGATTATAAAAAGCTCTTTGAAGACTAATATTCGGATAGTTCAAAGCTGCCTTTTTGTATATGTAAATGTTGATGAATTGTACATGAAACTCCCATGTCATGTCCTCCCCTGGAACATATCCTCAACCTAATTAAGAATTCAACACTTGACCTTCAAAACCATAAAAAGTGTTCGCGAAAAAATCTATCACCGTCGAAATAGACCACGAAAAGCATCGCAAAAAAAACCTGCTCAGGGATCAATCCAATTCGAATAAAACACAGCCATGGTACATATGTTCGACACGATGACGATGACACGCTCGCGACGCAGTTGACTCCCTTGGCA
The DNA here is from genome assembly GCA_034211315.2 of Aedes japonicus. Classification (NCBI taxonomy): domain Eukaryota; kingdom Metazoa; phylum Arthropoda; class Insecta; order Diptera; family Culicidae; genus Aedes; species Aedes japonicus. The sequence goes on from JASCZW010021606.1 coordinate 4,885, forward strand.
CTACTAACTAATGATGTATCTCACGGTACACTTACATATATTTTCCGTTGTTCGTGTTTTATTTTTGTCCATGATTTCATTTCAAATAAAAGCGTCTATAAATTTTGGCGAGCTACCTGCAGAGTACCTGGATGTTCGCTGGACTTCTATAGTATAACGAACCCAACACTGCTAGCTAACATGCACAAATTAGATGCTGCGCTGAATACGTAATTAATCTCAATCTGCCTTTGTCGTTTCTTGTTTGATGGAAGATCGACACAAGATATTCGGGAACACAGTCAAAAAAATGCGTTTTAATGTTTGTGTTTATTTTCTCCAAGCTCACTTTGAATTAGGATTATCAATGGTATCAAATGGAAATCAAGAACATGGGCAATAAATTAACAAACAATCTGGATGACACATTGTTGGATGGTTTTGTTGTTGATTTTATCCCCTATTCTTCTGTATACTTTTATTGAATGTTCTTGTAAAATTTCATTTGAATATCGGTATCATAAGCAACTCGGAGATTATATCAGATTGAAAAAATGAATTTAGTTTTTTTTCTAGTTTTTTTCTAATCTAATCGAATCTAGCCTATTAACAATTAACTAAGGAATGTATCGAAAATAAGCTATTCACGTACATTTGCGTTGTACGCGTGTATTTGTGATGGTTTAATGTGTTCACCATAGCATGCTGTGCGTTTGACTGTCATCTTTCGTTTGTTTACTTGTTTGCATGGTTTAAATTCTTCGTTTTCAAAATGTCGCGCATTGAAAAGGACGTGAAAATCAAGGTTTGGACACATGGCTACGTGAAAACGGTGACACTATGCAACAATTGGTGAAGCACTTTGGAGTTCATGACGTAAGTGTGGGGGGTTCAGAGGACCAAAGTCTACGCTCCAGTCCATGCAAAATAAAAAAGTGGAAGCTCTAATTCGTAAGAACAAATCAATGTCGATTCGTGATTTGGCCTATGAAGCGGGAACTAGCGTTGAAATGATTCAATGTATCAAGAATCGAAGCAACCTGAAGACCTACAAGAAGCAGAATATCGCCATAAAAGAGCACAACATGTAAGTGCCGACTAGCTTAGAGTGGCTGTTTTCTCTAGGTGGCAGCCCACATACTACAAAAGGACTCACCGGGAGACGAAGTAAACCGATCACAAAGGTAACAATGGCCTCAGCCCGACTTTCATGCACCTAAGGCTCAGAAACATAGAAATAAGATATGTTCATGTTTTCACTTCTTTTTTACCAAAGGGACGGGACAGAATAGAAAAGAGATAAAGAGAACGATGCGACCGTTTAGCTCCAGTTGGGCTCCAAAACATGCGGTCGGAGAAAGAAATAGAGAGCTTTCTCGTCTAGGGTTTCGTCCCGACGTCCCTCGTACTCGCTCAGGGTGCCGTGGCGCATCGGATATTGGCCCTAGCAAGCGGAGGCGAACCACTGGAGCCTCATTTTCACAACGTTCATCAAGGCTAGCACGTGGCGTGTAGCGCGGCAATGTCGATGGCTCACCGGTGACCAGCACGGGACTTGCCGAGCTTGCAGTCAGTGGTCTTTAGAACACGACACGAGTTCCTTCTAGTCACTCGACTCGTTCTCTCTCCCTTTCTCCGCTTCTTCTTCTTCTTCTTCTTCTCTCTATCTCTCTCTCTCTCTCTCTCTCTCTCTCTTTCTTCTCTTTCGCCCGGTTGTTCGCGGAAACGGGTAAGCGTTCCCCTAGTTCTTCATCTAGGATGCGAACACTGCACTGTGGTCCAGAGCGAAAAATTAGGTGGAATAAATTAATAATTCAAAGAATATAAGAGATAGCGTACTAATGTCTTCTGAACAAATTTTAGTTAGCTAATGCCGCGTTGTTAGCAAAAATGTCCTATACGCCTAATTTCACCAATAAAGTAATTTACTATCAAACTTTTTTGTTTTGATAGATAGAAATACAAAATGTTCTACAAAGTTATGGAACAACAAAAGCATTCAAACTTTGTGGAAGATTATATTTGTCTATCTCTTCTATTTTTTGAGATATAGTGCTTTTGAAGAAACAAAAACCAAAAATCAGAATTTCTGTCATATTTTGAAAAATATCTATTTATTCAGGCCTACTATATTGAAAGCGATTGTAGTTCACATAAAAATACACATTTGCTCCCAAGACATAATACTCGTACAACTTTCCTGTGAAAAGTTATCACCAGTTTTGTTGTTTTATAAGCCATATATTCAAGCGTTACATTTCAAAAAGGCGCAAGTAAAACCGATAGCTATATATACCAGTTGAATAAGTATATCTCAAAGTACATTTAAATAAAATTTGGGAATGGTCTTTTTTGATTTTGCTTAATAGCAGAACGTTGAAAATATCGTTTTTTATGCCGTAAAATTACAACCGTGTTCCATTGGGGATCAAATCAAAGCAAGCTTTGCTTTTTTGGCATAAAATTGTCACGTTAAGTGCTTTCAAAATGAAACAGGTAGGTAAATTTGTTGTTCGAGCATTGTTATTTCAATAAAGTGAATTTTAATTTATTAGCAATTCCTCTGACCGTTCTCATATCTCTTCTAATGAATGGAGCTAAAGAAAAAGACTTGTTGGAATTTGTAAAGAAAAGGTATTCCGGAGAAAAACTTAACATTGATTTGGTGCATAAGAAGCTTCATCTGGTGATGCTGAAGTTTCAGAAACTATGGTGTGCAGCTGGATGAAAACGCGAACGGTTTTTGAATATCAACAAAACTTGGCTTGATGGAGAATTTATGATCGGTGTTACGTCTTCGTCAACACAGTCCGCCGGCCGTCCATCAAAGCCGTTCAAAGACACAAAACGAAAATTAAGGAAAAAAAAGGTTGAACCTGTTCTGAGCCAATATTCGGCCCAAGAAATCTCGTTTGCTGCAGCAACTTCCGTAGCGTCGGCTGGGTTCCGGAAAACTGGTAAACTGATAGAAAAATAAGCACAAAATCCTGATACAGCAGCGGCCAATCAACAATCTTCGGAATAAAAATGAAAAGAAAAATTAAATCCACTAACAGCTGAGAAAGTTCTTGCATTCTTATGGAAGAACGTGGTTTCAAAAGCTCAATACATGGATATCCGGGAGGTGAATTTGAGTAGAGGAGCAGATATATACCCATCGTATCCTGAGCAGAGCCGAATAACTTGATAACTGGCTTTGGTATTTAGGAGCTCAGATTAAGAGGTAAAATACCTGAGGACAATAACATAAAATGTTATGCGAATACCAAATCGAGGTAATACAATACCAAAATAGTACCTCTCAGGTATTCCCAGGTATCCAAAATAAAAAATTTTGTTATTTGAGAGATATTTTGCTTGCAATTCTTAGGTATTTTGCTTAGGTATTTTACCACTTAATCTGAGCTCTTTAATATCACGGCCAGTTACCAAGATGAAAATTAGGTATTCATATGTTATTGTCTCCTGCTCGGGATACGACGAATTTACACTTATATACAAATAGGGTTGTGATGGCAGAAGCAATCACACAAGATATAAACAGTGTTTTATTGACGATGACGAGGACCACGAACTGCAAGAATATAGAGATTCGCATGTATTCGCACTCTCGTTAGTTCTGCTACGGTTGATTGGGCATCGTAGATCTGACGATACTGAAGAAATTGCTTGAAATAATGATCTTCCTTCTTCAATTTTCCTATGCAGGCCCATCAAACTGGTATTTGCAAAAGAATGCGCAGAGCTAACAAAACGCGAGGTTCTTCTAATGAAGGCGCAAATTCGAAATTTGAAAAATTTTATGGTACAATTATCCAAACAAGTCATTTCTGTTAAACCAGTGATGTTGTTTACGATGATGGACACCAAAGTTGACAACGATTTGACTGGAACCAAATCGCAGGCCTGCTATATTAGAACTTCTGGCAAACACCTTAACAATTCCAGAAGTGGCATGGTCCTCCGATGATCCTGGCATATATAAATATGGCTTTTCTCCTCTTCATGCGCACATAAGAATTATGGAAATGTTATTGGAAGTGTCTTATAGGCTGGTGCTTGATAAACCTACATGGCGTGTAAGCAAATCAAACGGTAAAAGTCAAAGCGGTAAAAGCTAAGGAAACGGAAATTCGAAAAACGATGCGTGAGGAATTGGGTAAGAATAGTATATTATTCAATATTTTTAATTTTATTTTGAAATTATTCGATATCATCTAACTATCTCTTGTAATTTTTTTTCACAGGATAACGCATTAGTGAGCCGGTTTCAGGATGTGGCAATTCAAACGACGGAAGCAAGGCACGAAAACTACGGCAAAAACTACTGGACTAAATGAAATGTTTTTGGAGCGGTTCAACATCCTTCTTACAGTGATTAACTGTAAAGCAAGAATCGATTATAATTCTTTTGCGGATTATGCCGAAGATACTTGAGCATTGTACGAGAAGTTATATTGTTGGTATGCGTTGTCTCCAACAGTCCATAAACTTCTTGTTCACAGAGCAGCATTAATTAAATATACGGTGCTTCCAATCGGAATGTGCGGCGAAAAATTTCAAGAAACAAGAAACAAGTGCATTCGGAAATATCGGGAGTTCCACTCCCGAAAGGTTGCTCTTATCATCAGATCCTGTAATTTCGTTGACTAATAGGATATCTTCGGGAATAATTGCATCAGAATTACCTGAGAAAACTAGGCTCTTGATTATTGAATACTAATTTTCAATTTTATTACTAGTAAGTAATAAACTCTTACATAAACATAACATAATATTTTTAATGATGATGACAAATCACGTTTCAATGCTACGTTACGATGTACTAAAGTTATATGCATCACGAACTATTAATAATTACCCTAGTTCATAAACACTTGAAATAAATCCGATAATTGTAGATTTGCGGCATAAAAAACGATATTTTCAACGTTCTGCTATTAAGCAAAATCAAAAAAGACCATTCCCAAAGTTTGCTTAAATGTACTTTGAGATATACTTATTCAACTGGTATATATAGCTATCGGTTTTACTTGCGCCTTTTTGAAATGTAACGCTTGAATATATGGCTTGTGTAACAACAAAACTGGTGATAACTTTTCACAGAAAAGTTGTACGAGTATTATGTCTTGGGAGCAAATGTGTATTTTTATGTGAACTACAATCGCTTTCAATATAGTAGGCCTGAAAAATAGATATTTTTCAAAATATGACAGAAATTCTGATTTTTGGTTTTTGTTTCTTCAAAAGCACTATATCTCAAAAAATAGAAGAGATAGACAAATATAATCTTCCACAAAGTTTGAATGCTTTTGTTGTTCCATAACTTTGTAGAACATTTTGTATTTCTAACTATCAAAACAAAAAAGTTTGATAGTGAATTGCTTTATTGGTGAAATTAGGCGTATAGGACATTTTCGCTAACAACGCGGCATTAGCTAACTAAAATTTGTTCAGAAGACATCAATACGCTATCTCTTATATTCTTTGAGTTATTAATTTATTCCACCTAATTTTTCGCCCTGGACCATAGTG
>JASCZW010021607.1:0-10386 GCA_034211315.2 Aedes japonicus
CCAGGCACTGAGTAAAATAAGTCCAGTGAAATATCAAGTTTTAATTTTGCAAGAAGTGATTTCTCTCATTACTGAAACTAAACAAAACGAGTTTAATGTAGAAAATTTGTATTTTCATATACTGGTTTCATACATACTGCTGCTTCGATCAATGTATTCACTGATGTTCAACATGTGAGGAGAGTTTCGAGAGCCCAGCCTGAACTTCTGCGATTTTGCATCGTAACCTTGATTTCATTAGGTTGACTGCGGAAGATGTTGTACGAAGCAGTGTATCAAAAATCATTCCAAATCTCGCTTATTGAACTCATGTTATAATTCGGGCAAGTAACTTTCATGCACTAAAAATTTATTTTCGTAAATTTGCTTTCACTCGTTTCGTAAACATGGATTTTGTACATAGAACAAATGTCTCTGCATGTTGTATGAAGCCTTCATATCGCTTTTTTCATTGTCTGTACAATGTACAAAATGAATTTCGTGTAGACCAATCAATTGCTGCTGCTCGTCAATCGTACTTTTAAATGTTGGTGTTGCTGCTGGCATGGGCGAAAATAATTCATTTATCCCAAAATGAAAACAAACGCGCTGTTGAGAATTATAACTTCATACTTCATTAATCAAGTATCCTCTAACGAGTTATTATGGCCTTGTGTGGATCAACCACGATTTCAGCAACAGCTCTTCCAAAATATATAGGATCGAATCCCCATGTCAGAAACATAAAAAGGCTGAACAACTCCATTCTATGACATGTCGAGTCGATAAAGTAGAGATCTGCCAGAGCGAGATGTTTTTTTAATGTGTGATAAAATGTCATAGCTTTCTTGTATTATATTCCTACAATGCACAAATGTTCTTTCTGTGTGAACAAATGTTTCGTGTTGGTACAGGGTGGCAAAGGTTGCTCGTCAGTGTTTTTTGTGTCAGTGTATCTCTTGCTCAGTTTTGTTTACCGATATCTGACAGCTAGCATCTCACATGGCTCAGTGCTTATATGAAAAGCAATGTAGAGCACAGTACTATCGTGTTTATGATAATGTTTGCACCATTTCAAAGTTCGAAATTAATCTAAAAATTACATTTACGATTTATTGTATTTATTTAAGAGACGGATATTTCTAAGAGCCTTAAAATATGTTAATCATCAATGGAATTTCCTCCTGTTGGAGTTACGGCCTTCACATACTTCCGGTCCTAATAATGTAGCCTGGATTCATTTCTCTCCATATACTATAGATAAGAGTCCATGGGATTAAGGTCCGGAGTGCTGGGAGGCCACAAAGCTCTATCGAGAGAAATCAGTCAAATTTTCGCGAAACAACGCTTGATGAGATTTGCCGTGTGGGCTGCTGCGCCTTCCGGTTGAAAACGTAATGATCCTTCCCGCAGAAGCCTCCAAAGTGCCGGGGCCACGTTGATTTTCGGTGACCTCGCCGAACACGGCCTCTGATCTCGCACGGTCCTTTGGAGAGCCCATCTCCCAGGTACCGTCGCATGGTGGTATAGATGAAATTCCGCTTCACCCCGAGGGATTTCAACCGCCGGTGAAGCGTTCTGCAAACAACTTTAACGTCGCGATACCCCTTCATCGTGCGCGGTAAACAAACAACAAATGACAAGAAGTTTACACCATGCGCGTCGGCTAGCCTATAGGGCCTATTCATAAACCACTTAGATTTACTTTTGAAAATCGCAAACCCCACTCCTCCCTAGCAGAGTTTGGTGACCCCCCTCTCTCCTCAGAAAAAGCCTCATGGCTTATGAATAGCCTCCAAAAGTACGTTTTTCATTTGAACACCAAAACTATCCTGGACTTATTTTCTATAGACGTATTAAAATGTGGATTTCATTTTTTTTAAAGAAAAATATTTCTCAAACGACTGATCTGATTAAAATGTCATCGTAAAAAGTGGTAGGTTATGAAGTTTTCTTTCAACAAAAAAAAAAATTGTCAATCCATGCTTGAAAACATAAAGCGTCAATTTTCTAAAAGGACTCCCCCTTCGATCCTTCCAATTTTTTTTAAATTTGAATATTTATTAATTTTTTAATGTCGAAAATGATTTATTTATTAAAATACACCAAAAATAGTTTTAATGCATCATTTTTAATTAAAAAGCATATAACAACTTTTTTCGTAAGCCTACCCGTAAGCAAAATGTCACTTTTGTTTCATGATCCTCTTTGCGATTATTTGCCCAGTCATAAAGTTGTCTAGCATTCGTTATAGGAAGTTCGTATTGCTTAGCTAAACTTGCTCTAGTTGACATTCTCTTAAGAGTTCCTCCGATCGCATCACACAAGAACTCTTCCCGTGTAAGTAGCAAAAAATGCCATTCAATGTTATCCCTATCTCTAAATCCACAGAGGCTAGTATTCTTTTTTATATTGGGACGCTGCTCGTCTGGCATAAAAATAATCATTTCAATTGTAATGCATGATTTGAAATAGTTCAATAATTTTGAGATAAACAACTGAACTGCCACTGGCCATGCTTTTCAAGCTATTTTTCCTTAACTGGTTCATTATTACCTCGCAGTACTTAGCCTTGGCGTTGAGATTTGTTTGGGCCTCATCTTCCAAAACGTCAAATATATGCCACTTAACTCCTTCCATAACTTCCTTGGTTTTTTGCTGGGAGTAGAAAACACTTCTCATTTTCTTCCTTTAAATTGGCGATACATGAATTGCCATGATACCATTGTGGATTGTCTCGATGTTATATGACAAACTGATTTTATTAACAAAATACTCCGCTGAAGTACTGAAGCTAGAGACGTAACGGATGGGATGGTATTGACTTTGGATTCACTTTCCATATCTACAGGTCTCGTTGATTGCACACCACGGGTAGAAGGCACTTCCTCATCATTAGAAGGTGGTGGTTTTGTTGGGGACGATAAAACTAGAGGACTGACACTCTTTGGAAGATTTGCGTCGAATTATCTTGCAATGGTTCTTACAACCTAAGGATCTTAATTATTCAATCAACGCCATCTATAGAGTTTCTAGTCTCTAAACCACGCTTCCTCAATTTGTGAGAGGTTTACAACACTTGAAAGTATTATCCATGTTTGAAAGTAAACTTGCTTGTTTAACTTGAAATGCTATGAAAGATAAACTTAATTGATGAGGTGAAGAACTTCCCAATATACAGCACTTCGTTGACTTTGTACCTATCTTAATTTCAAATGTCTGACAGACTCCATTGTATTGAAATGTACCTATTCCGATATATTAACCGTTTTTAAAAAAAAACAACTTTTGAAATCGATCATTTACTACATTTACCATAAAAATTTAAAAACAAATATTTAAAAATTAAAAAGGTGACCGTCCTCAATTCTATACCAGTTTTTATGACATAACTTCAGATTTCTTCAAATTTTTTTTAGAGAATTTGAAGCGGAGGGACTCCGAAAATTCAAAGTTTTATGTTTTTTTTAGCATAAATATAATATATTTTAGTTTCAGTGTATTTTTTTTTCTCAAAGAACTCTTAATGACCTATAACTTCTTTTCCGACGACATTTTGATCAGAATAATCGTTTACATATTATGATATATATATTAAACTGGAACGTATTCAGTATCGGTGTCTTCGTATCGCGTTAGCTTAGCATGCACTCGACTCATCACCATGAGTCTTGAAGTGCTGGCTGGCATATTTCCACCTTCGGATCGGTCTTCAGAATTATCTCTCCGGCTCCTCACCAGATGTGAAGTTATGAACCCCAGGTGATCGAACATTTTGATGAAGCTCCTCGAGTTGAACCTCAAAACCCGCTTCATGACCCTATACCATTTGTACATATACACAGGATGTCAGCCCTTCGCCGAATATTTCCAATCGTGTTTGCTCTCCGATTTCGACAATCGGTTCATTTTGATTTATCCAAGAAGTTTATGGAATCCCAGAGCATCATCGTCCCACGATTGCTCCGGTGATTTTTGCCGCAAAGTTTGTGCCGTTGATTCCACTAAATCGTTCTTCACTGACGGATCTTTGATAGAGGAGTCAGCAGGCTTTGGTATATTTAATGAAATTTATAGCGCCAACCGTAAACTTCAAGCTCCTTGTTCCGTATATGTCGCTGAATTAACGGCAATACACTTTACGCTAGAAATTGTTGCCTCACTAACACCGGATCAATACAACATTTTCACGGATAATCTCAGTACTATGGAGGCTATATCGTTCCATTGCGGGTAAAGCACCCTCGTATTTCTCATGAAAATACAGGAGCTTCTAAGTGCTTTATCTTCGCGTTATTTTATCATCACTTTTGTATGAGTCCCATTCCATTGTTCAATTCCGGCAATGAGAAAGCGGACTCGCTTGCAAGCGTGGGCGCTATGGAAGGCGATATTTGTGATCGACAAATCGCCTTCAACGAATTTTTCCCTATTTTTCGTCAACAGTCACCGTCAGCTGGCAGTATAAATGGAGTAAAGGAGATTTGGGGCGATGGCAAATATCTTCATCATCCCAAAGGTGTCGAAGAAATCTTGGTTCAGCGGGGATGGATGTGGTCGAGACTTCATTCGTGTCAGCGTCTCGCCTCATGTCCAATCATCATTCTTTGAACGAACATTTATACCGGGTTGGGCTGAGCGACAGCAATCTCCTGTGAGTGTGGACAAGGCTATCAGGACGCAAGATCACGTTATTTGGTCTTGTGCTGGAGCATCGTGGTTTCAGATCGAGGTTTTATGATTCCCTTCGGGCTCGAGGTAGATCAAACCCAACGTGCCAATTCGAGATATTTTTGGCTGTACGTGATTTGGAGCATATGAAACTCATTTATGTGTTTTTGACTAACATTAGCATTAGATTGTAGTTAGTTTAACCTGTATGTTTAGTATAAGTTTTTTTTATATGTGTATGTGTGTGTGTTTTTTTCTTTTCACAATAATTCAAGTCGAAAGAAACCATAAGTTGTATAAGTTATAGTGTTTAGATAATCTAGAATTTAAATTTAATGCGTTATGTAAACCATACTTTAAATTCCCACTCTCTTCCCATCCGTAATTTGTAATTTTATTAACCTCGAGACGGCTGCGAGTAATCGGTTCTATCCTCCTAACTTTAGTTTTAAGATAAATAATGTAAAAATATGAAAATTTGCCTTGTAAAGTTAATTGGATTGAGTCTGCAAATAAATGATTATTAAAAAAATATTATGATATAAAAAAAAAATTATGAAAATTAGTTCAGGAAATTTTCGATTTTTTAATAAAAATGTTATCTTGGGTTGAAACTTATAGCTATGGACAAAATTTCATTAAAACCGGAAACTGTCGAGACAAAATTGATATATTTTTTATGTTTCTGTCTGAAAATGCTCGACCCGTAATTCAACTTCAACAAACAGTGAAATCCGAAATGTTCAACTGATGGCCAGTGATAGTACGAGCGCTTTCAATACGTCAATTTTTGCCTGTTTAAGCGTGGCGGACTTGTTCTCGTGCCACATCCTGCCTCGCAGTGGATGTTAGGCAAAGATTGACGTTCATGGTTCGCTGGACCACCGTACACACTACGTCTTTCGCTCAACTTTCAAACATCTGTCGATTTCCTACCTGCCGTACATTGACGAACCTTCAATACTTTCTTCTTTATATCTATCATTCTAGAAAGCAAAAATATTGAATCGTGCACTCTGCGCCTCTGGCGATGAGCGAGCATCTCCTTCGACATCATTAGTTTTCAGTCATCATCAAAAAATCTAAAGCAGTTTTTTCGTTTGATATTGAAATTGAAAATGAAAATGTATTCAAAGTGGTCCGTTTCATGAGCAGAATACAGTGAATACATTTTCACGAACTATGTTTTGATTTTGGAACGAAAACTGTTTGAAATTTTGAATTGAAAATTGATGATGAATCCTTCAACCTTAACTGGTTTTTTTTTATCGGACACGCGCGTTATCTATTGTGTCGATAAAAATTGTATGCCTGCGATCACCTGCGGCCTTATGGTGGTATCTATTGTTTGGTGGTGTAAAATGATCCATAGAATGGGAGTGAAGGTTCGAAGAATGTGTAGTATGGAGTAATGTTCGGAGGCTGTGCTAACATGGGAAAGACAGGAGCGAACGAGTATGTAAGAGAGAGAGAGAGAGAGAGAGAGGACGTTGCTGCAGCTCAGTGGTTACCTGTTCTGCTTACTTAGAGATGGACGGGAGTTCAATCCTCAGCTCCGTCCCTTCTCTGTCATTTGTCACTTGCCTCTTTGTATCACCACTAGATTTAAAATAAAAAAAGCAGTCTACTGCATGTCATTGATCGTTGCACTTACTACATGCATCCATGATTCTAAAAAAATAACCTGCCTACCACTAACACAACTATCCTTCCCTTGGTAATTGTAGAGATGCAGTGGTGTTCATGGTCTCCAATATACAAACGATTGACAAACTAACTATCCTTCTCCTCCTCCCAAAGACTGTGAGGGACGTGGCTGGCGCGGTACTGGAATCTATAAACAGAATCTAGTGAACTTGTACATTGAAGATGTAAAGCTACTTCCCCAAGCTCCATCTATGTGGTTCTCTGTGCACCACACTGGTTCTGATCAGAAAAGATAGCAGACCACGATATTGCACTTTGTCTTTTTTTTTTGAAAAAAGGGGGAGAGAGAGAGAAAGAAAGAGAGAGTAGAGAGATTTCAGCGGTAGCATATTTTGAATTATTTTTATTTTTGTTTTTATTGGTTATTCGCTTGAATTCCATAACAATGACTGGAACCGCTGATAATAAGTTTACAATTATATTTATACTTGTTATTTATACCATGGTACTCAAACCTTGACATTTTGGAGTAATTTTGTATTCCATTCAAACCATCCGCATATGTGTGTGGCCAACTGCATCCCTTATAATGTAGATATTTTAACATAAGTTTTATATCTTCTGCATTGAAATTTAATGCTCCTAAACTCGCAAGTGGCCCCAACAGCATTCCTACCCATGCTACAAACAAAGCATCTTCTTAGAATGATTTATAATTATTAGTTTGCAAAACATATCAATTTCGGAGTAGTTTGGATCCCCGTACATATTATTTTACAGCTGGAAGTGATTAATATTTCACTATGGCTGCTTCGTGGAATACATGGTTCCTACATATTTTCTGAACATAAACAGGACAAGTTTCTGCATGGATAGTTCCCACTACATTACACCCTAAACCATAGAGAAGTTGCGAAACTTGCTTTTTTTTCTTTACAACGATTTGTTGTAAAGATAGTGCGGCCCATTCCCAACGGGAAAGACTCATAACTACTCAGAGTTGGGAATTGGTATACGCCAGATGCTACTAACGCATCATGTCAAGGACTAGTGTTTAAACCAACGCTTGGCTATTGAAGTGCAAAAGCTTTCGAGGATTTTTTCTCCATTTTGTTGTAAAAGGCTACCATTTTCTGGTGCTTTTTACGGCATATTAAAGTATGGAATGGAAGTATTACACACTTACTTTTCGAGCACTCGACACTGAAGAAGTCTGTAAGTCACAGACGAACAGGGGCCCATCTCGTCATAAAGGATAAGCTGTTATTTGGCAGTTCTTTTAAGTTGTTTAACAGAAGCTGTGTTGCTTGGGTTAAATCTTGAGGACTCGATATTTTAACATAATTTTATAATCTATTGTATTAACCACTCATTCCTGTGAGTGGCCTCAACTCATCCTTACTGTTGGTTTAAAAGCGGTGCCAAAATTTGAATAACTTGAATGTGCCTCTGTACATGTATGATGTATGATATGAACTACCTCCCATTTGCAGCAGGGTAACTCAAGTCCGAAAGCAATGGGCTCTCTCGCTGTTAGACTCCATCAAACTTTAATAACCACTGATAATCCTTACCATGTCATTGTATGAAGGGCCAAAAACGGGTTGGGTGGTTCGATAGACGTATGCAACAAAATTGAACAAAAGGTCAAAAGCCTAATTAATCCACCGATGGTGAGACTTAACCCTTCTTACACTTCACCAGTAATTACGAACTCAAATGTGCTCAATATATACTGGATACATATTTTCATCAGGAATTCCAAGAAGATAATGGAATATTCGATATGTCATATGTGTGTATATATGTGTTTATCGAAGTGATTGAAATATGACATTAAAAGTGTTTAACGACCTATTATATAAAAGAAGAAATTACACACATTTTAGAAACATCCTTTATTTAGTCCACATATAAGACAATCCTAAGCGTCAATTTTGATGATCGATATGGATTCGAAGATGCTTAATAAGTTCATGTTCGTTGAAAAATAGTAAATGGAGACTTTGTGTAATTTTTCGAAATATGCTCGTTTGCAGTTCAAAACCAGACCGACTTGAGCCAATCGATGCTGCTTCTAATTCTATAGAGTCGCATAGTGTGGCTTAGTCCGCTGTATGTGCTATACAACGCATCCAGATGCGACACAATAAAATGCAAGCGGCATCGATTGGTGTGATTGGTCTTGTTTGGTTTTGCACTGCAACGAGTATATTGTCATCTCACAATTATGTGCTCTTAGGTATTGTTTTGGTCATATCTCCATGATGGATTATGCAACACATGAGCAGTTAATGAGATTCATAGCTTGATTTGGCACCAACAAAACTAAAATCGGTACATAACAGCTCAGTATGTAATCGGAGACTAAACTGTTTGATTACTATTATAATAGGTCGTCAAGTACTGTTTCTGTTCATATCTTCGTAACGAAATGTAACGTAACGAAAAAATCAATAGCGTTCTATGGGAATGTTGTAGCTTCCATTTGCCGTCAACAGAACTGAAATCGGTTCACAGATGGCTGAGAAACCGATGTGACATTATTTGTAACGCACACACACACACACATACACACATACACATACACATACACACACACATACACACACATGCATACACACAGACATGTGCTCAGTTCGTCGAGCTGAGTCGAATGGTATATGACACCGGCCCTGTGGGCCTCGGATAAAAAGTCGAGCTTTCAAGCGATCTTAATACCCTTCTTTTGCTGTAAGAAGGGTAAAAGCGAAGCTATCCAACGATGAGGATGCCCCAATGGGCGGATTGAATGTGCATCTCTGTACTGAGAATAAACTAGGAACATAGTTGTAGTAGATAGAACTAATGCTGAGCAACAATGATGATGTAAAAGGCACATATGATGTAATGGCATGTGTAGGCAGAATTGGGGTACAGCCATTTGATTGGTTCGTAAAGTTATTATGGACGATATAAATACGGCCTTCCTAGATTCGTTGGCTCATTCTTACGACCAATTCTGAAGACAACAGAGCAGCAGCAGTAGCAGCACGGTAAGTAGCAGAAAAAGTAGCAATTAATGTGACCGAACCGAGACTGAAACTTCGGTCCAATGACGTCAGCGACAACAGCAGCAGAAGCACCAGGAACAACAACAGCCGGGAAACAGCAATTCTGGAGCTGGAAAGTAAGTCATATTGGTCGGGTCCAATTTTAGCATTTGGGTCCAGCTACCCGATCGGGATTTAATCTAATGATAAGATCGATTGAAGCTTACTGCCATCAGTGTATAGAAATGGTCATACATGCTGTCAGCTAGAAATTAATCAGAAAAAAAGTTTACTTCAATATGGAATATATTTTTAAATTTAGTTGTTCATGAGTACATATTTCGAGCCAACAGATGAACAATTTTCCTCCACATATATCCCTTTTAATCGCCCCAAGGATATTTCCAAGCACTATATTCAAACCAAACCGTTCAATACAATTGCAACACAGCTGCAGTTCAGCTCAGGAACGCATCTTTTCCCGTGATCTGCGCGGCAAAGTGTGGCGAGCTCGTGCGCTTATACGTTTTAGCAATTTGCACAAAAGCTGCAATTTTCGCTTTATGCTGCCATCCGCCTTGCGTGCATTTTATTGCTCCGTGGAGGTGCGTCTACCAGAAATATGGAAATGAAGACGGGGCTCTATCGGGCGCGCAGATGGGTCCCGATGTTGAACTGCATCCGCTGATAATCGTTCAATTATTTACCCGTTTGTGGCGTCTTTTGTGAATGTTATTTGAAAGCCACGATTGTGTGGTAGCTGGCGATCTGGAAAACCGCACATTTCGACTGTTGTTTATTTGCGGTGGCGTTCTTTGTTTGGAGTCATGTAGAATTTCGACGATTATTTAACCTTTGGTTTATTTTGATTCATTCGAAGCTTTCCTAATAGGTGATACATTTTACAAACCAAATCCGTTGGTAACAACTTCACTGCCGCAACCTATGAAGATAAAGCATCGAACAATTTACTCGTTAATTAATCCAAATCTCTCATCAACTTACAAGCAATCCATGCACCCAATATCCGGTCGTTGATCGTTTCTCTGATTGTCAT
>JASCZW010021608.1:0-10391 GCA_034211315.2 Aedes japonicus
TTCTTGCTCGCCCAGAAGAAGCCGAAAGAGATGAGTTCGAGGTAGTCGATGAATTTGTCTATCTCGGCTCACTGGTTACTGCGGACAATGATAACAGCCGTGAGATCCGGAGGCGGATTATCAGTGGAAGTCATGAGGGGGCATGAGACGTGGACAATGCTTGAAGAGAGCACTCGAAGTTTTTGAGCGACGGGTGTTAAGAACCATCTCTGGTGGAGTACAGGAGGACGGACTATGGAGGCGAAGGATGAACCATAAGCTCGCGCAACTCGCCGACGAACCCAGTATGCATAAGGTGGCATAAGCTAGAAGGATACGCTGGACAGGACATGTTGCGAGAATGCCGGGCAACTATCCTACAAAAATGGTGTTCGACGGGAATCCGGTTGGCACAAGACGACGTGGGGCGCAACGAGCAAGATGGTCAGACCAGGTGGAGCAAGACCTAAGGTGCCCAAGGGATTGGAGAGGAGCAGCCACGGATCGGGCATTATGGAGGTATATTGTGTATCAGGCTATGTTATACACACTTAGTTTTTTTCGTCGAGAATCCAATGGCCGTTCATTTCGGCATTACAATTTACATACTGGGATTCAGTGAATAAATTACCGAGATTCAGTTAACAAATTAAAATGGTACCGATACTCGGCTAACAAACAAACAATAAATAGGTATATCTGCAAAAGCAACCGCCGATTTTCTCGGCTGTTGGATATTTTGCCGAGGTAAATTAAGTGTGTAGTATTGTGACGTTATGCCATGTAAATAAAAATAAAATAAGGTACACAAGAATCACGACTATCCATGAAATAGCCGATATTCGTACAATCGAAGAACAATTAACACAGATAAAGCAAAAATTAATAGTAAAAACCCAAATTTCAGAACATCGAATAATACGTGTATGTTTCCACAGTAGGTTAAGTAGTAGTTAAGTTAAGTTAAAAAAAATCAAATATTTAACCAGCAATGCATAGCATTTAAAATGTAAAACAAAAGAATGGATACGGAAAAACAACAACAATAAGATGAAGAAATCCAAACATTAAAGCAAAAGCGAAGCAATTAAAATGTATAAAAAAAACTGTGATCGTTAAAAGAAACGTAAATAAAATAAGATTTAAGTAAGTAAGTAACCCATTTGTTACTCGTTTTGAGGACCCGGAAATAGAAAACCATATTTTCATCCTGTTCATATGCAGATTTGAAGAACTACTTATACTTATTGCACATACTTGAAATGTTAATGCAAAAAATTTGTAAGTTTTTCTGATTTAATATTGTTTAACTGAAGTCGTTCTGTTGAGTCGGACGAGAGTTATTAGCGTTCAAAAACCTTTCACTTATGCGTAACCCCCTGATTTTAATTTTTTTTGAAATGACACCCGGTATAGAAAAGAAAAACGTAGTCCTACGTTTAAGTAATCTGTTTTGTGTAAATCGAATGGCGGATGGAATTGACATTTTTTATCTCGCTTCCATCAAAAATCACTATTATTATGTAATTGCATCAGAGCTCTAGAAGCTAATATATTCTACTCTTGATTTATTTCCAGGTAAATATTCCGCGGATCTCTCCTTATACTAAAGATACGTTAGGACGATGGCAACACATATCAGAGTGAGTAAAGCCGTTTTGGACTGATGAATTGCATGAACTATTGGCACTTTATTGGAACCGTTTGCTTCCGGTTCGTCATCCGAACGACTCGAAGGAAAAACTTGACAAATCATCGAAACGGGGACGGTAATTAAAGTTATTAACAGTTTGAGCAGCTCTCAGCCATAAAGAGTACGAAATCAAAGCCGACGACCTACTTTCCAATATAGGCGACAGAAAATTTACCGAATAATTCCTCCAAACGGATTCCGCCAAGGCCATACATTTCCGTTTGACCGGCCGTCGTCGTCGCGAAACGAAACGAACGTTCTTTCCCCAGTTGAAAATATTTACATTTAAAAAATCTGCCTTTTTGCTGATGTTACTAAATTTTTCCCCCTTTCGAATTATTATTGTGGCTGGCTGGATGGATGTGGATGGATGTAGGTACTGTGGTGTGTTCAGGTTCAGAGAAGAAACAAAGCAAAGCTCGCGCGCTCAACTATCACAGACTCGCTACAGAACTACACACATTCTCAAGGACAAACCGTCGTCGGCCAGAAGGAGCTCAAACGTATCGGACAGGAGTCGGTTTCGAGGTTCAAAGGAAATCTACTCAGCACACACAAACATCGGCGCACAGATGTAGACGCAGACATCAGACACCAAGACACATGGAGCCATTTTGAATGCCGTTGAAACAGCGGAGCATAGCAGCGCAAATTTACAACCGACAAAAAGGTTCAATCTTAGGCGGTTTAGGGTTCCCATGCGGTTTGGCTGCGAGGTTTTTGCTGCCACGTGCTCCGAAAGCGGTAGATTTCGGTGCAAAAGGACTGTTCTTACATCCGTGATTTGTAAGGGATGTTTGTTTAGATTCGGAAGATACGCCAGATTGGTAACCTTAACTAGTAAGACGCGTCCTCTCGAGTTTTGCCGAGGAATTCACGAACTATGCAAGTTTCTTCGGTTTGAGAGAGAATCTCTTCTACCGTAAGCTGGCGATGGTTTGTTTACTGATTGACTCGATTAAGTTGGGCGAACAGATGAGACTGTGTTTCTTATATAGTTAGGCTGATTAGTCTGAAGCTCGGAAGAGATGTATTTTTTAAATTCATCTTTAGATTTTTTATTTGTTTTTTAACTGGACGGTCCAAAATGAATGTTTTGTATGACAGTGACACCTTTTTTTTCTTAAGTGTGACCTCTTCAAGAATAATATCAGGAAGAATATTATTAAAGACGGCATCTTCGACAGTTTCTTCGTCCTTGAGTAGAATTTGCCAGTTCCCGTTGTTTAATTTACTTCTAATGGTATTCGAAGACTTTTCAAACTTGCAGACATTGAGTATTGGGTGTTCATGAACA
The DNA here is from genome assembly GCA_034211315.2 of Aedes japonicus. Lineage (NCBI taxonomy): Eukaryota > Metazoa > Arthropoda > Insecta > Diptera > Culicidae > Aedes > Aedes japonicus. The sequence goes on from JASCZW010021608.1 coordinate 2,970, forward strand.
AATAAAGATTAATAGATTACTATGTAAAATACTTTATTTTTCCATTGGGAATTTAATGAAAAAATTATCTTGAATTCTTAACAACTTAAGGTAACAATTTTGATTGCTTTTAATAAGATTTATTGGCGAAAAAAATCGATGCCCAGATCCGTGAGTTGCAGTGCACAATTCAAGAAAAAGCAAAAATACTCCTGAACTAAATCACGTAATCATGAACTTGATCAGTTGTTAAGAGATATATCCTGAAAACGTGAACTGTTTCATGGTCCGTTTTCATTTTCGGGAACGCTTTTGTTTCTGTGTTTGGTCTAGACTATTCTAGAAGTTCTTTCAAAAATGAAATGAAATGTTTCACTTTACCCAACTACTGGAAGTAAGATGTGTGCATTTTCTGAGTCTTGGACGAAATCGACGTTGCTTTGGTTTAAAGTTCCCATAAATGTGAACATTAACTTCTGAAGGGAGCTCTGATATATTTTCTTCCTCAATTGTGAAGAAACCATCGGAGGAGGTTCTTAATTTCGTAGTGGGTATAATTTCCGAATTGTAAATCGTCGAAATAGCAATAAGAACATCATCGCAAGACTTCTTCTGATACTCTAGTAAATTTCGGTTATCTATAAAAACGATAAAGACACTTCCAAAAATTTCTTCATTTTTAACGATTTCAGCTTACCTCTGTGAAGAAAGAATGACTTAATATTTGTTTGCAAATTTCGCTGGGCTTTTCATCCGACTGAAACTTCGGCAATATGATATCATAAAATTTCAATCGCACTGTGTTTTGCGAAGAAATTTCGGACAGTGCATCGGTTAACACATTATTTTTAGTGTTTACCTCTTCTGTACAAGAGAGTCGTCATTCAGTGGTGATGGTGATTCCTTCAAAAGTGACCGTCAACACCGATAAGAAATAGAAAATCTCGAGTACTTTTTCAAACAGACGTATCTGATTTTGTAAACAAGGAGGAAGTAAGATTTTTTTTTTTTTATTTTTTTTTATTTTATTTTATTGACGTATAAGGGGGCGAGGCGCCAGGTCACCAGTATGAGTACAAGAACTCAAACCTTACATAATACATCAGGGGATAGTTGAATGGGCTACGCAACGTTTCTTCCCATGGGGGATTTGAATTTTGCGGGATACACTATTAGTGCACACTAGAAGTGTACAATGATATTGCATCACTACCCACAGGATTGGGGAGGGGGGATAATTGTTGGCATGTAAGGCTGTAGGGAGAAGAGTTTACATCAATCATTTGCAAATATCTAGAGTTTTTTTTCATTGGACGAATCTGCAATTGAGAGACTCTCTTTGATTACTTTCTCTTTCATTCATATTCCATTCAGCGTTACGTTTTACATTCAACTACATTCAACATTCAAGAATCCCTCAAAAAAAATTATAATGGCGCTGTAATAAATGAAAGAGAGCGAGAGAGGAGAGAGCCTCTCATTGTTAGATTCGCCCTTTGAAAAAAAAAAATCCTAGATATAATCTATTACCTTGTGATTAACTGTCAACGATATCTTCCAAAATACCTGTTTTGCTTGATATTACTATAATTCAGAACTTGTTCTCTCTTTTCAAGATGAGATTTTGCTTATTGTTTGGGGGGTTGGTCTTGAAATTTGTTATGAGTTCTTCAGCAAAACTTCGTTTTGATGACAAGGTAATTCGCTCATTGTCGATGCGTACCTTAAAAGCTTTTGATATGTTGAGAGGGGTAATACATTTATTACTTATCTTAATTTTTAGCTTGCGTCTGTTGTGACTAGTTCATTCGTTCCGTGTAGAAACAGACAGGATTTTTCATCCAGTTTCGGGGGCTTTGTCTTGAATTTTATTTGAAATTCTTCCACAGGATTTCATCTTGATGACGTAAGTATATCGTCAATTGCCGATGCGCACTGTAAGAGCTCCACTTTTCTTCAAAACTTGGTATCTAGAATGAAGTAAGCAAAATCGCCTCACGGTAGAAAGCTTTGATACAAGCATAGCATCTTGGGTTACCATTTCCATGTTCATCTCATCTCATAGCAATTTGCACAATTTGAAAACGAAAGATCGACGCGTAACCATCGGATTTCTAACTTTTTATTTAAGTTTAATGTTATTTATTTTTGGAAGTTGAAAGTAACTTAATAACAAAAGGAACAAATTCATTCACATATCAAACTCCTATAATTCCGAATAATGGATCATGAGATGAATAATGGAACTGGCTCCCCTTGTGATAATGCTTTCCAAAAATGCGCTAGGTTGTGATAATAAAGTATGCAGATTTTTCAACTGCGTTTATATGATCAAGTGCAACATTCCAACTATTCGCAAATTATGTACTTGACCATCGATCACTATCTCAGTATAATAATGTTTGTCAATAGGAAATACTAGAGGATTTTCAGACGCATTTTTGGGCTGCATTATCACTGATCTGGCAACACTAGTGTGCTTCTTTCCAAAATGGTAAAGAACCAGACCAGCCCTGGGACCTGGTAGTTGAAGTTAAACTACCTCAAGGTTTTGCCAGAGCCCAGGATAAACAAGGAGGAAGTAAGATTCAGACGTAAATTTCTCAAACCTCTCAGCACTTTCACGGAAAGTAGGATCACCATCGTCTTAGGGAAATGTTAGTCCTTATGTTGAAGGCCCTAGTTTGTATGAAAGTGGTAAGGGTTTCAAGAATTTAACGTTTGAATTTTTCAAAATCAGATACGTCTGTTTGAAAAAAGTACTCTAAAGATGTGGAATTTTGAAGCAGCCTTTCTCTATTTTCTAGCCAGTGTGTCCGGTCGCTGGACAGGAATCGTTGATAAGATTGAAGATTGTCTACCGCTTCATCTGCATTCAGTCCAAATTCCTGATGAACTTCTGCGAAGACGCGTTGTTGATCTTCCATTTGTCGACGAGCATTCGGATGCCAGTCGCATTCTAATGCTTCTTGATGCATCCGTGGCAGACTAATCCTTCATATAAGCAAGGTAGAGACGGACGGCTTTCATAATTTTTGGTAGTCTGGCTTCCAAAAAGCGTTCGTCAGCTTCCACCGATTGCTCAGTTAGACGCACAGTAGGAGGCTGCATTGGGTCTAACTTAAATTGACTTTCTATGCTTCTAGCTGGTGGCGATGAAGTGATGTTGTTGACGTTGCTTCGGGGGGTCCGCCTTTTTTCGAAACTTATGTTTTAAAGTCGAAAAAATTACCCAGGTGCTGCAGCCAGTAGTTCTTTTTTCCAGAGATGAAGCCACATTAGCCCGTGTGAAGTTCATTGATGTTGTTGTGAATACTAACGACTTGAGCTCCCAACTAAGTGCTCCTTGTGTACACTCATAAAAAAATGTATTTTACGCGTGACGTTATCCTTACAACCTGTAAATATTTTAACACTTTAATTTAAATATGCTTCAGATTTAAGTTCATTTGGATGCATTCTTAAATCGAAAATCTGATAACATATACAAGTACTCGTCAAGTCATTATCGTTGACTTTAGCATAAGCGTTGTGCAATTCTTCTCGTATCATACGTCGTGTTAAGTTCATCCAGAGAGGTGTCTTGATAATCTTGTTATTTGGTGTCCAGAAACACCACAATTTATTGAAAACACATTCAAGTGCATCGATTTTTAGAAGCATGCCAGTGCGCAGTTTATTTCAAAGTGGAATTCAAAGTATTCGTTGCATGTCAGGAAAGCACCGGCATCGCCAAAGAAACAAAAAAAAAACAAATTTGGCATCACTGTTGTGAAAGATACAATATAATACGTAACACGTGCCCGCCACCACATGCTTATTCTCTGGTCATCTAAATCATTGAACGGATTTTTTTTTTGCATCTTAACGATGTCTTGTGCCAACCGCTCGAGGATCATAATTTCTAAAAAGGGATTACTTTTTCCCGTGTTAATAATCCTTTCTAGTTCTGTCTAGTTCTGAATTAATCTAAATTAATTATGATCAAAAGTAGGCAAAGCAATGCATTTAAAATAACATGAAGGATAGGTGCATTTCAAAAATCTAATTATGTGTATCATAACTTACATTTACGTCATGGCATGTAAACTTTCAATTTTAGTTTTACCTGTCATGTAATTTTCAGAACAGACGCAAATGAATGTCAAATGGGCCGCTCTCTTTATATGCATTCAAGTAGACTTAAATTTACTTGATTACTAATATGACTCTGAATTATACATTGTATTGGGAACCTCTCTATGATTTCGAGCTTATAATAATTTTAATTTTATCAGGATCTTACATGGAATTTCAATTAAATGATTCTCAGAGTTTTCAGTTTTTGCATTTCGTTTTAAGATACAATTCGAGTTCTCAAAAGTTTTCTTAAAAACTTGCATCTGAATCTTACTGCAGATTTTGAGGATGTCTAACAATCCTGCTCTTCTTCATCGGTTTTGCGCGATTTACAATGACGAGAATGAATTTGACAGGTTTAGGGGCACATATAATAGCGTTAAGGGCCAAAATAATACAGCTGAGGGCGTGTTAATGCATTAAATGATCCAGAATTACTGTTTGAGAAATAAGCAATCATATATGAACAGTTTAAAATAAAACAATAGCTATTAAGTTTGAAAAAACAGCGCAAAAAATATGCTCAAAATGAGATTTTTTAATTCATTCTATCTACAAATAGGAACACGCTACTTTAAAAAAAATCCATTTACTATACTCGAATTGTTATGTTTTCTATTCTCCGTGCGTGGAGTTTACTAGTTTTTATTCAACATTTAATACTAAAAAGCATACTCTAGTAATGATGTTATTAATGCGTAAAGTTAGCATAAATTATAATGTTGAGAAATTTGAAATATCTTCCCATCATCATCCGATCCCCGGAGTTTCTGATAGAACCAAAGATGTGAAGAGAAAGTATCAATAGGTCTGATAGCGTTCGGCAGGCTGTGAAATTGAATAGAATTAGTTTGAAATTGAGCGCTTGATCGTGCTTAAATACCGCCAATCGCACTGAATGGTTCTAACGATGTGAAATTTCTGTTTTACACTTCTCATTTCCATTTCCATCACAGTAAATTATTACTAGAACGAAGACGGGGTCTGAGATTTTCAAAAGTGAGTACGTGGACAGGCCCCAATGGATGTTCCAGTGGAGCAAACGATTCCTGAAAGTTTCACGCCTGAAATCCTAATAGTATTTTAGGTTTGTGCTCAGAAAACTTCGAAGTGATAGGGACTTGAACCGTTCTGTCCTTAACGCGTTACGTCATCTATGTTAACCCTTATGTTATAACTCGCATCAAGGACAAAGCTAAAAAGCGTCTGGAGCTTTGATAATACAGATGTTCTCGGCGCTGCAGTTGCTCAAAAATTGAAAGAACTGATTGGCAATTCCAAGAAGGAGCTGCCAAATTTGACATCATTTGTTGAAAACATGGTCATCCTGTCGCACGAAAATGCAACAATGGAGCGACGTGAAAAGAGCTTGGTTACTCAGAAAACTGTCTTCAAACTCTTAACGACGTTGAAATAAAGAAATACTTGATAAAATATGCCCGCATCGCACGTGTATCATTTTGTATTCGAAAACCTCGAATGCTTCACTATGTTTCTTCGATGTATATGCTTCTAGCAACTTGAAAGACCAGCGACTACATAGAGCGACAACATACTTTTAGTCAATCAAATAATTCACTGTTCAACATCAGAGAAGAAAACATTTGATTTTAAAACTTTAATTTTAAGCCTGAAACCTATGAAACACCATATTTTGAAGAACAACTCATTTAAATAGAAGGAAATGGATAAAAACCTACGAAAATGATATTATGCCAATTAAATTATGCCAAATAGTCATTATGTTAATTCTGATGAGTTCTGAATTTTGGCCTTTTGATAGAAGTAACAGGACTATACCAAGCACTCGCATGTATGGAATGATTGCAGCATAGTATATCCACAAAGATGGGACAACAATTGAGCTTCATCTTCGCGTAACTTTATGACTTCCTGGAAACAATGCTAAATCTCACATAAATCGGTGAATCTATACTTTCGCGCCCTAGGTTACCTCAGTGGTCATCCATTAACCTCACAGGGCGAGACAGGCATCCTTAGAGCAATATTTATGCATTGATTTACTCTCAATTAACTCAATGTGCCTCAAAATTTGATCGACGTTCAATTTTTTACCCAATGACCTGGAGTTTATTTGTCAACAATTTGACAGAAATAAGAGTGTTAGTATTTCAAGAGTGTTATGCCGAACTGCGTTATGCCAAATGACCACTTAGCTCAAGTTAGTGTTATGCCAAACGACTCTATGCTAAACGACCTTATGCCAAATGGGATTCCCCCGGGCCGCGTGTGGTGGGATGGAGGATGGTGTGTGTGTTTGAATGAAGCTGTGCAACCGCAGCCCGGATGGTTGGAAAATTAAGGTAAATTCCATTTACCAATGGTTATAAAATGAACGCAGTTGGAATAGGACAACATCACTGATTGACCCTTGTAACACACTTTGGAACGGAAGTTGGAAGTTGCATACTGGATTAAACTTTTAGGAGTATTATTGGAAGATACCGCAGTGCTGTGGGTGGCCAACATGCGCACACCTTTGCAATTTAGGGTTGTCTAGAAGTACCATTAGCTGTATAAATAGTGAATATTATGCATAGTCTTGTTGCGGGACTTCTTGGGGTTGATTTCAGTACTGCTGGTTGTCAACGTGGGCTGCATCAGAGGCCTAAGTCTCGTCCCTAAGCGTTATTGTTTGGTGGTTTGCATAACTTCAGCACTGATGCTTTAATTTTAGGTATTAATTTGAGCATCGTTGCGGTAAAATAGAGTCTGAAATTTTGAAAAGTACTACGGTCCAATACTAAATACTTCAACTAGTGCTCAAGCGGCCAGCATAGGTTAGTGCTTCTTAGGTGTTGGTCGTAGTAGAGGTGATGTTGGGAAAGGGTCTAGTCTTGACAAACAAGTTGTCACGCAGCTCCAGCTAGATACCCTCAAAATAATTAATACATTTGCAGAACATGATTCTGGAATTTAAAGAGCGTAAAGCAATGATTTCTCTGTCAAAAAAGCCTAATGACTTTTTATGTTTTGCATCGTTGTATGATAAAAGCTTTCGTTATGTTTATTTTAAACATGTCAGCTCAAAAGTTTAATATTTCCGATAAAAAATATGTTTGAAAGGATCTGTCAATTTATTAAACTTGTTTTCAGAGACTTCACCACTGCTCTACACGGGGAAAATTTTGAGATCGTGTACTATCAAATTTGTTTGAGCTAAGCCCAGCATCCAAACATTGTCAGGTTGGTTGTCATATGTTAAGATAGATCTGTTAAGCCAGAAAATGCTCGTGGAGACATCGGGTAATATTTCTTTCAAATTTAGTTTTACACATGGATTTAATGTTTCTACATTTTGCG
>JASCZW010021609.1:0-10403 GCA_034211315.2 Aedes japonicus
TATCTATCGCACTTTGGTCATTGGTTTTTGCCGATCATCGATAAGTGTGCACGTCGTTTTTAATTTGCTGCCGGTTCCAGTGCGCGTATTCGATTATATTTATTTTAATTGACTCAATTGATTTTTGTTGACTCAGTAGTTTTACCTTTGCATACGCAATGAACTGTGAAATTTGTACTTTTGACACTTCCATCGATTCGGTAATGTGGACGTGTGCCGGTTGTCCACGTAAATTTCACGCTGCCTGCATTGGAGTGACCGTTCAACGTGGTTCGCTACGAAGGAGAGACAAAAAGCTGGTGGATGTGAATTCCACGTACTACCATGCTGCGACTCGTGCCAGGAGCTGTTACAGGCTAAGCTTGACTTCAATGGGCTGGTTGAGCGACAGAAACGCCTTGAAAAACAGCTTCATGACAATACAGAGGTGATGCACCGGCTCGCATCCCAACACAAGCCTGACGCCGTTCATGAAGCGTTTGAAAGCATGGAAAAGGACTCGAAACTCTGCTCACTAGTATAAAAATGAGCTTTCGCGATCAACAAAAGTAGTAGTTTAGCTGGTAGCGTTGTTGCGATAAAAATCACGTCACATCTCTATTTGATACAGCGATGTCAGCTACAAAGATAATATGCATTCTACATTGAAAGTGGTGACGTCAGATTTATCAACCGACCTACGCAACATCAATAATGAAATTTGCCTGCTCAATCAGCAATCCATTGAATTAGCAGCTAATTGTGCTAATCGAACACAAATGCGATGTTGGGTATTGATATTCTTGACGAACTCAAGACTCTATCGGCAAACATTTGTGCAAGTCATAATATAGAATCACCGTTATCGACACCTGACCCATGCTCCAGTTTAGCAGCAGAATTAAATTACAAAAAGATGCCGTCGACTCAGGTGGCGTTTTCTGGGCACAAGAAAAGTTTGGATGGCAGACTGGTCGCAATACGATGCCTGTAAATTACATCGCCTGAATCAGCAAAAATGGCCGATAAAGCTCGGAAGCGGAAGAAGCAGAACAAAAACCAAAATATTCAAAATAACAATGCCACTCATCATGTACAAAATCATCGTAGAAACACTATCCATACCAACCCTAATAATAATAATAATAATAATAATAATAATAACATCAACAATTACAACCATTTACCATCAGACCGTGTGCTTCTGCTGCTGCGAAGCACCAATCCTCCAGGCCACCATCAGCCACCGACCAATTTACTCCAGAGTGGTGGGATACAAAATCCGTACCCGGCAAGTGATGCATCACCACTCTATTCCACACCTACTCGTTCCAACGAGCCTCGTTCAACTTCATGACTCCTGGGACTTCATCTATCGCATTATGCAGTTCATCAGCTGTTCCAGTAACTTCCGTTCCAGGGCACTCACCGGTGCCAACAACTTCAACTGCACCTTGTCAGATGTGTACATGCAGGCATTCGTGTTTTACCAAAATTGACGGACCCTTTGGAGGACAACAATCCTAGCAGAAAATGGGAAATATAATACTATCCCAAACTTGACGTCTGTTCGCAATCAAACCGACTCGTCTCAACACGAGTTTTCTGTATTAACGACGCCAGACTTACCTGAAGTCAATAATAGTAAGAGTATCATAGATTATGAATGTGAACAAATTGCATCCAGTAAGTTCAAGGATTTTGATCATGATAATAATTTGACGGCATCTCTAGATCAAAGAGGTAATTAGATCATTAATTAGATTTGACGAACTACCATCAATTTCTTCAGAAACACTGCTACTGAAATTCTGGTTTATTGTCAGAATTTTAATCGCATGAAAAGTGCGTCAAAAATGAACGAAATTCATAAGAATTTACTGAGTTCATCTTTTTCGGTAATTTTAGGTACTGAAACAAGTTGGAATGAAAGTGTGAAAAGTGAGGAAGTTTTGGTAGTGATTATAATGTTTTCAGAAATGATCGTGATTTAGTTTTAACCCAAAGAAGGTCAGGTGGTGGAGTTCTTATTGCAATTTCCGCAAATTGAATGCGGAACTTCTTGTTTCGCCAAAATTTAAAGAATTCGAGCATGTATGGGTAAAAACCTATATCGATGGTGAAACTCATATTTTTGTCACAGTTTATTTTCCACCAGATCAAGCTTGCAAGTCAACGATGAAATCTTCTTCAAGCAGCAGAAGAAATCGTATCAACCTTTTCCCCGAATTTAAAGTTCATATCTATGGTGATTTCAATCAACGCAATGCAGATTTTATTCCCGATTTCGAAAATGAGAGTATTCTACTTCCAGTCGTTGGGGACAATGAAACTTTGCAATTTATTTTTGAGAAAATGGCATTTTAGGACTAAACCAAATAAATCATGTCAAAAATTTACAAAACTGTTACTTAGATTTTTTATTAACAAACACACATGAAGATTTCTGCGTTAGTGAATCTCTCTCCTTTATGGAAAAATGAAGCTTTTCACACAGCAATCGAGTATTCTGTGTTTGTGCGTAAGAACCACAACTCCAACGACTGTGATTACGAGGATATATTTGATTACAAGAAAGCTAATTATGACAACATTAAGTTCAAACTGAGTAGAGCGAATTGGCAATCCATTTTAAAGGATCAAGAAAATCATGAAAGTGCAGTAGATGTCTTTTATAAATTATTGATGGAAATAATTCAAGAGGAAGTTCCACTCACGAGGAGACGACGAAATTATTGCTCTAAAATCAATTTGGTTCAACAAGCATATAATTAATTTAAAAATCGAAGCAGAAGGCTCACAAAATCTACAGAAAACAAAATAATCAAATTAATTTGGAAAATATTTGAATATTTGCGACCAACTTAATTTAGCTATTTCTTCTGCACAAACTGAGTATAACATAAAAACTGAAAAAGAAATTAAGTCATGTCCAAAAACTTCTTCACTTACGTCAAGACCAAGTTAAAATCGTGTAGCTTTCCCTCAAAAATGACTTTGGACGAAAAAGAAGGAGATAATTCAGAGGATATCTGTAACCTCTTTGCAACATTTTTCCAAGAAACATATTGTAAATTTTCTGACAAAGACCGTGACTTTGAATACTCTTCATACTTTCCTGATTTTTCAAGTAATGTAGGTATCAGTCAAATTAATGTGCAAGATATTTTGAAAGGTTTAAAAGATTTAGACGCAAGTAAAGGTTCAGGACCAGATGGAATCCCACCAGTATTTATGAAAAATTTAGCAACTGAACTCACATCCCCTTATTCTGGCTGTTCAATATGTCACTTGAATCGGGAAAATTTCCAAATGAATGGAAAAAGTCTTTTTAGTACCCATCTACAAATCAGGTAAAAAATCAGATATCAGATTGCCATTATCTCGTGTATTCCTAAACTTTTCGAATCAATTATTAACAAAAATATGTTTAGTCAAATGAAGCATATAGTGACGACTGCACAGCACGGTTTTTTCAAAGGCCGTTCAACTAATACAAACCTATTAGAATTTGTAAATTATTCAGTAACTGCAATGGACAGTGGTAATCACGTAGAAGCTCTTTACACCGACTTCAGCAAAGCGTTTGATAGAATTGATATTCCTATGTTGATTTTCAAGCTTGAAAAATTGGAATTGATATGAGACTCCTCAAATGGATTGAGTCGTACTTAACTGACCGCCAGCAAATAGTACGATTCAATGAGAAAACTTCAAATACAATCCATGTCACCTCGGGAGTTCCTCAAGGCTCTCATTTAGGTCCTCTTCTTTTCATTTTATATGTTAACGATATTTCATTAATTTTAAAAAATCTCAAAGTTCTTATCTATGCCGATGACATGAAGCTATTCTTAGAAGTCAGTAATGAAGATGATATGTATGATTTTCAGAATGAAATACAAGTTTTTCATAAGTGGTGTCTATTAAAACTCTATTAAAACTAAATGTTAAAAAATGTAATCACATAACTTACAGCAGAAAACATAGTACACATGCAATTGTATTAGGTAATCAACATGTTGAAAAATGTGATCGAATAAGAGATTTAGGAATTATTTTAGACTCTAAATTAACATTTGTGGATCACTACAACACAATAGTTCATAAAGCAAGCAATATGTTAAATTTTATAAAACGTTTCAGCTATCATTTTCAAGATCCTTATACAATTAAAACACTTTATATTGCATATGTAAGGTCTATATTAGAATATTGTAGCGTTGTTTGGTCACCTTATATGAAAAAACATCAAGAACGAATAGAGTCAGTCCAAAAGCAGTTTTTATTATATGCCCTACGTAAGTTAGGATGGACGGTGTTCCCTCTTCCATCATATGGAGCACGTTGCATGCTTATCAACATTCAAACCTTGAAAGATCGTCGGAGAATATGCTATGGTTTCATTCGTAAATGACATCATTTCGCAACGTATTGACTCAAGTGATATATTATCAAAATTAAATTTTATGCTCCTACTCGACAATTACGCAACAGAAATTTATTCGTGTTGGACCGTCATCGTACAAACTATGCTAAATTTGGACCGCTAAATCAGATAAAAGCCGCGTACAATCAGCATTGTGAAATGATTGATCTAAATATGCTCCAAGACAATATTAAAAAATATTTCCAAAATCTGCGAAATCATAGAATGTAAGCTAAAATGTAAATGATATTATGTAGTCTACTTGTGATTGACGAATGAATAAATAAATAAATAAATAAACATCGCTTACAGACTGGAACTGAAATGCAGGCAAGAGAGAACACCGGAGCAGAAAATAATAATTATAAAAGCAGCATTACTACCAATCGGAAGTCTTTCAGAGAAGCCACAAGAATGCCGCAACAAAGATCTAAGCTGCTATAGGGAAAATCGAGTACGAAAATATTCAAGGTAAGTTATCAGTAATTGAACATTATCTCAAATATTTCATAATTACTGAAATATTTTGATTTCTCTACCACTGCTACCAATGATGATCTTCTCACACGATTGCTAACGACATCCGACCCGTTGATAGGGACCAACTGTCAAGATACCCGAGCAAAGGATTATACCTAATTGATAACAAGTTCTAATACCAGTTTATCATTTTTTGATCACTGAAAATGATATCATTCAGGCTGAATAAACAGCCAAAATAACAGAATGACTAACAAAAAAATACTCCTTGAATATTATAATAATAACTTATTTTGTTATCCCCGCGAACAATTTGATAACAAATCCTGTATTGAGAGCAAATTTATTTAAATAGTAACAAATTCAAAGTAATATTTCTTGTTCAAATATGCCGGAAATATTTATAGTTTTACAATTCAACTTAAAACGTTCATAAAAAATAGTTTGTTCAAAATGATAACATATGATAACAAAAGTTGTCAATTTGCTAAATTTGTTATGCGATAACAGCAGAAATCAAAATGATAACTGAGATAACAGAACTTGTTACTTATATGATATCAGCTTGTTATTTTCCTTTGCTAGGGTATCTATGCAACTATTACCAGCTGCAAATAAACTTTTGCGAAATTCCCTGGACCAAGCTTCTGATACTGATTCAGACACAGAAGCTGAGGAAGAAGTTATACAATAAGGTTTTAATATAAACTAACAAGATTTAATGCTTTTATTATAGCAATAAACAAATCTAACGTAGCCAAAACTTATTAAATCAATGAAATTACATTAATTTTAACAAATTTATCCGGAACAAAGAACTAAGAATCGAAGGGGCTCGCAATAAGTTTTGACTCCTATGCAGAGAAAAAGCAAGTACATTAATTACAGCTTGGAGTACTTGTATTATTCAAGTTCTTTTTTTTAGTATATTAATAACTGGCGAAATTGTGTAGTAAAAGTTAATAAGTTACTGTTGGGGCGCTGGATCTTCGGATTCATGGTGGACTCACGGCGAGATAGCGTCCTTTGGATTTCGTACACCAAACGCGCGATCTACTTGAAACACTATTTTAAGGTACTCGAAACTTTATTTTGAATTTTAAAGAGTGTACATTCGGTGGTACTTTTATTATACTGACTTCTATTGGTCTTTTGATATGGGTTATCAGTGAAGAGAGGGTTTTGTGTTGCTCGAAATAGAGTGTGAGAAAGACACCCTACGAACATTCTGCTCTGCTTTATGGTATTCAAAGTAGGTTGAGTACGAGTGCCTTACACTCCTAAAAATATACACGTCCAATCTACGTGAAAATGTTGGTAGCTTTCGTCCATATCTCTTATCAGGTAGCAGTGACGTGAAAATCACGTAGCTTAAAAATATTTTTTTTGGTTGTCAACATGAGCTTTAAGGTAAATGTTACGTGATTTTGAGTTAAGTAAGAACTGATTTCCACGTAATGTTTACGTGATTTTGCAGTAAAATTTACTAGAAAATTGAATAAGAGTAACGTGAATTTCACTTTGATTACACATGATGCTTACGTAATGTTTACGTGGGTTTTTAAATAAAAATTACTAAAAAAATAAATAAACATAACGTGAATTCCATTTTGTTTTGAACAAATGTTTATGCAATGTTCACGCGATTATTTAATATTTACTAGAAGTCGTTTATTTTTCTCAATATAATAGTATTGTGCAGCAAGATTTTATGTGATTCCCTGTTTCTAGTAGAACGACAATAGTATTTCGGTGTGACATGAGATTTCAGCCCTTATTTGTATGGCGGCTCACGTTACACAAGGTGACTGTTGTTCTTTCACTAGGGGCAGAAATTCACACCAATTCTCACCGCGCAGAGTAAATGAGTATAATTAAACTCATATTAGCTTCGTAATATTCATTATAATTATAATCATTATAATGTTTGCTCCAGCGCCAAGCGAAACTGTTTTTCCGAAATCGTCAGGAGATCAAAATGAGTAATTCCATCCTCTGAAATTAAAATCAGTGATATTACAGTTCAATGTTGGCGTTTAAATATTATGAATTATTAAACAATACCTTCAAATATTTGCAGCAAACCGCCAAGCAACTCCAAATCTGCGAGCAACTCTTTCATCAAACTGCTTGACGACGCCATTTGATCTTTTTTCATACATGAAAATCAAGTAACCCATTTGATGTGAACGGAAACACACTCATACGACCATAAACAGAATGTTTACGTGAAAAAATTGTCATTTTCTCCACCAGCTTGAGTAAACATGACAAGGAATGCACACCAGTTTCACTACCATCATGTAACATTGGAAACAGAAGCAGTTGCACCAGGTACATGATTTTTCACGTAGATTGGACGTGTATATTTTTAGGAGTGTAATTCAGCTACGAATTCATTTAGGGTAAATTCAATGATTATGGGAAGTGCCCTAACATACCGAAATACATGGAATACTTCTAACTAAGATGAGCTTTTGATTTTTTTTCACGGAAGCATAACTCAGCACAACCGAAGGTTCAAATTTGGGGACGATAACTCATTCTTTGTCCTTCAAATATGTTGGGGTCTGGTTCGATTTAAAATGCACTTGAAATCCCACATTGAGTATCTGCGCGCGCGTGCGTGTGTGTGTGTGTGTGTGGTGTGTGTGTGGTGTGTGTGATGTGTGTGTGCAATCTAGCACACCGCAACACACTTCCAGATTTGGAAATGTTAAATTACGTATATGGTATTTTAACGCACGTATTTGGTATTTTAAAAGGTAAATAAGGTTATTGTTATATAGTTATAGTCTTGTTTATTCGTACAAAAAAGGTCTCGACGTTCATTCTTAATCAATTTTATGCACTCGCGGCAACATAAGCGCAAAAATTAACATAGCTAAACCGCCCATTAGATATGCAACTTGCATAACAAAACTCTGTACACCACGAGGTGAATGCATCTGAAATTATTTGGGACCCTTTAACGCGCGCATGCGCGTTGTCTTCGTTTGCTGCTTCTGAAAAGCAAAGGGCTGTTTTCTACATACACTGGTCTTTTTTTTCACTCCACTCTCTGCCAATAATCAAATCCCCGCTATGCGTCAACTCTAAATCGAACTTCAAAACTGCTTGTAATCATCGATTCACTCGCGACAAAGCGGACAAACCCTTAAACTTAATATGCCCGGATGTCACAATACTACCACTAATAAACAAAACTAAGCTGAAGTAACCATAGACTAACTCTAAGACCAGTAGGTCCCATACAAAAACGATTTTTTTCATGGCTCAGTTAGTACTAGAACATCGGTCCCAAGCTCGGTCCCAAGCTTAATAATGCGCCCCTAATATGTAATGTACTCACATGAACACACTCTCAAATATTCTGTCAAAATAACACAGCAAATCAAAACAAAGGCGCATATACGTATAACAAGGTGCTGGCTTCAAGGTGTAATTCGGACCAAGGGGTTCTACAACAGTGAACCAATTTCAAATCGCTAGTTGCATATTGTTCGTTGATGTAACTCTTCTTTAGAAGCGAAGCACAAAAAACCAAAAAAAAGTGGAAATACTACCGTCACTCACACATTTCAAGGGGAATCGATTGTATGCACTAAGTCTTTCCCAAAGCACGCGGAGGTCTTATGATTTCACTATTAGTTTAAGTTTAATTTCGAATTATTGTTTGAATTTTTTTCGGAAAAAGACGCAGCAAAAACAAAACACGTCAGTTTCAAAGCACGGCTTGCTGCATTTGATCGAGATCCCACATTGAGTATCTGAAGCGAAAATGCCAGCAAAGGACAACTTTCTCTGCACAACTACCGGGACCTGGTGGGGAGCAAATCCGGCAAGATCTTTCAAACGTAGTACCGGACAACGGTTTTGTCGGTTATGGAATACGGTAGTTTTTGTTTTCAATCGACTCACACCATGAGTCTTGAAGTGCTGGCTGGCATGTTGCCACTCTCGGATCGGTTTTAAGAATTATCTCTCCGGCTCCTCACCAGGTGTGAAGTTATGAACCCCCAGGTGATCGAAAACTTTGAGAAGCTCCTTGAGTTGAATTCTCAAACCCGCTTCACACACAGGATGTCAGCCCTTCGCCGAACATTTCCAATCGTGTTTACTTCTCCAATTTCGACAATTCGGTTCATTTTGATTTATCCATGAAGCAGGAGCTTCGTGGAATCCCAGACCATCATCGTCCTATGATTGCTCCGGTGATATTTGCTGCAAAGTTTGGCCAAGTTGATCCCACTAAATCGTTCTTCACTGACGGATATTTGATAGAGGAGTCAGCAGGCTTTGGTATATTTAATGAAATTTATAGCGCCAACCGTAAACTTCAAGCTCCTTGTTCCATATATGTCACTGAATTAGCGGCAATACATTTTACGCTAGAAATTGTTGCCTCATTAACACCGGATCAGTACTTCATTTTCACGGATAGCCTCAGTTCTATAGAGGCTCTTCGCTCATTGAGGCCGGTAAAGCACTCCTCGTATTTTCTCATGAAAATACAGGAGCTTCTAAGTGCTTTATCTTCGCGTTATTTTATCATCACCTTTGTATGGGTCCCATCTCCCATCTCATTGTTCAATTCCAGGCAATGAGAAATCGGACTCGCTTGCTAAGGTGGGCGCTATGGAAGGCGATATTTGTGATCGACAAATCACCTTCAATGATTTTTTTCCTATTTTTCGTCAACAGTCACTCGTCAGCTGGCAGTATAAATGGAATAAAGGAGATTTGGGGCGATGGCAACATTCTATCATCCCAAAGGTGTCGAAGAAATCTTGGTTTAGGGGGATGGATGTGGGTCGAGACTTCATTCGTGTCATGTCTCGCCTCATGTCCAATCATTGTTCTTTGAACACTAATTTATACCGGGTTGGGATGAGCGACAACAATCTCTGTGAGTGTGAACGAGACTATCAGGACGCAGATCACATTGTTTGGTCATGTTCTGAGCAGCGTAGAGTCAGATCTGAGCTTTATGATTCCCTTCGGGCTTGAGGTAGACAACTCAATGAACCAGTTCGAGATATTTTAGCTGTACGTGATCCGGAGTTTATGAAACTCATGTATGTGTTTTTAACAAACATTAGCATTAGATTGTAGTTTACTATAGGTTTTTTTTATTTATATGTGTGGGGGGGAGGGGGGGGTTCTCTCTCTGAAATGTTCAAGTCAAAAGAAAACCAAAAAGTTGTATAGTTTTTTTTTTATAAATTTAGAATTTTAAATGAAGGTATTATGTAGCGCTTATTTCAAACTCCCGCCTATCTTCCCATCCTTCAAATTATTATTTCAATTAACCTCGAGACGGCCGCGAGTTATCGGTTCTATCCTCTTAACTTTAGTTTTAAGATAACTTATGTACATAAATATATAAAAATGGCTCTGTAAAGTTGATTCGTTTGTGTCTGTACAAATAAATGATTTAAACAATTTATTTGAGCAAATTATGTCAACCTAATCCACCTAATAAGTGACAATCCAACTTCTTCCTCGTCCATGA
>JASCZW010021610.1:0-10390 GCA_034211315.2 Aedes japonicus
TCTCTTCAGAAGTTCAGGAAGTTCTTCAGAATAGTTTTAGGAAGTTCTTCAGAGAGTTTAAGGAAGTTCTTCAGAGAAGTTCAGGAAAATTGTTCAGAAAATTCAGAAAAGCTTTTCATAGAACTTCAGATAAGTACTTCAATGAAATTTAGAGCAGCTCATCACAGTACTTCAGGGAAGTTCTGCAGAGAACTGCAGGGAAGATTTTCGGAGAAATTCAGAGACGGTCTTCTAAGAAATACGGGGAAGTTCTTCAGAGAAGTTCAAGAAACTTCAGTACAACAAATTCAGGTAAGTTCTTCAGAGCAGTTTTAGGAAGTTTTTCAGAGAAGTTTAAGGAAGTTCTTCAGAGGAGTTTAGTGACATTTTACAGAGAAAATCAGTAAAGTTCTTCAGAAAAGTTTAGTAAAGTTTTTCAGAGAACTTCAGATATGTACTTCAAAGAAATTCAGAGAAGTTCACCACAGAACTTCAGGGAAGATTTTCGAAAAAAATCAGAGAAGGTCTTCTAAGAAATTCGGGGAAGTTCTTCAGAGAAGTTCATGGAAGTTCTCTCCAAAGAAGTTCAAGGAAGTTCTTCAGAACAGTTTGAGGAAGTTCTTCAGATAAGTTTAAGGAAGTTCTTCAGAGGAGTGCAGTGAAATTTTTCAGAGAAGTTCAGGCAAATTGTTCAGAAAATTCAGTAAAGTTTTTCATAGAACTTCAAATAAGTACTTCAATTAAATTTAGAGAAGCTCATCACAGAACTTCAGGAAAGTTCTGCAGAGAACTTCAAGGAAGATTCTAGGAGAAATTCAAAAAAGATCTTCTCATAAATTCGGGGAAGTTCTTTAGAGAAGGTCAGGGAAGTTCTCTTGAAACAAATTCAGATAAGTTCATCAGAGCATTTTCAGGAAATTTTTCAGAGAAGTTTAAGGAACTTCTTCAGAGGAGTTAAGTGACATTTTTTAAAGAAAATCAGTGAACTTCTTCAGAAAAGTTCAGTAAAGTTTTTCAGAGAAATTCAGATAAGTGCTTCAGAAAAATTCAGGGAAGTTCATCAGAGCACATCAGGGGAGTTTTTCCGAGAACTTAAGGAAAGTTCTTCAGAGAAACTCAGGGTAATTCTTCAGAGAACTTCGGGCAAGTTCAGGGAATTTCCCCAGAGAACTTCAACGAAATCGGTTAAATTCATTCTTTTGAGGTTTCAAATTATTTGAATGTGTCGGTTCTTACAGCAGCAAACATTAAATAAATTTGAAATGATTGGTTTATTCCAGTAGTTCCAGTAGTAAAATAGTTTGTATAATGTAGTTGTACCATTTTCACATTTGGACCCAACTTAGTGTATTGATCACTGTTTTACTAGTTGGCTACTGCGTAGCTTCACGCCAAAGCCAAGCGTATTGTAGAGCTCCATATTTGTCGATCTTGGGCGATACTTCTCCAGTTGCCCCGAACGTTTCGGCTTCCCAAGTCCTCCTCCACTGCATGTTGCCAGCGTATTCGTAGCTTTCCACGAAGTCATCGCCCTCGACCGGATTCTCTGCTTAGTATTATTTTCGCAACTCTTTCTTCCGACATTTGCACTAAGTGACCAGCCCACTGAAGTCTGCCGTATTTTATACGCTTAGTAATACTTGCTTCTCTATATACTTGATACAATCGTGACGAATCTCTCTGCGCCACACACCATTGCACTCAGTTTTCAGATATAATATGCAATACTAAAAATCCTTTCAAATGCTGTTAAGGAATAATTTTTTGGCTTGGCCCAACAAGAAGAATCAATATATGAAAAAGGCCTATTTTGTTTACAAAAACCACAATAACTTTTATTTGTCATACGATAGCGACAATTTCAGCACACCAAAACTTTTATTGTTCTAAAATCACTGCAAAGTTACAGCAAAACAACTGATTTTTATAGGAACACCCTAAGCTATGTAGGAAAAAAAAACGCTCTAATTCGGTCATATCAAGAGGTACAGAAAAAAATATACCATCAAAGTAGCTTGAAAATATTTATTCTACAACTTTTCGGAATAATGTATGCCTTTATTCCTGCTAATAAAAAAGTAAGATTTTCGATTTCCCTGAAAATGTTTTGATTCACACCATAAGAAGCGCATTGTTATTAGAAACAAGTTTGTGGAAGACAATTTTGCTCCAAAACTTCAAACTTCGGCTGAAAATGTATCTTTCCAGCTAAATCGCATTCTACACCACTGTGACCACTATGATCTCATCAACAAGTCCTAACTAGCGTAACTAACTGAAAACGGTTGAGGTACTATGATTAACCAACAAAAGAATCCTCAATCGAAATTACTCATCATTAATATCGGAAGTAAAAACTTTCTTCAGGCCAGTTTTCGTAAGATAATGTAGGATATCCCTACAGAAAAGCAGTTTTTTGCTCCAACTTTTTTATTTCATACTAGCTGACCCCGGTGCGAGCGTTGCTACGCCTGCAACTAAATGAATGAACAATGGTTGAGTCCAAACCACCTTAGAATCTTGCCGATGCCTCTTATCATAAGCGAGTAATTAACGATTTTCCTATAAAATTACGCCCATTTCAAATGTGTTTTCCTCAATTTAAAAAAAATAACCTATCTCCAGTTTTCATACATGATATGCTATAATAAAAACCCTTCAAATGCTGTTAAGAAATATTTTTTTGGTTTGCCCCAACTAGAAATATTAACATTTGAATAGGGCCTATTTTGTATACAAAAACCATAATAACTTTTGTTTGACATACGACAGAGATAATTTCAGCACATCAAAAGTTGTAACTTTTTTTGTTTTAGAAACAAATCAGACAAATTTGTTGAAAATTTTGAAATAAAAAAGTTACAGCAAAATAACTGATTTTTATGGGGACACCCTAAGGTACTTACCAAAAAATGCTCTAATTCGGTCATATCAAGAGGTACAGAAAATATTATACGATCAAAGTTGCTTGAAATTATTTACTCTACAACTTTTCCGAATAATGTATGGCTTTTTTTTTACAAACAAAAAAGTTAGATTTTAGAATTCTCTGGAAATAAGGACCACTCTAGTTTTCATTCACACCAAAAGAAGCGCCTTGTTATTAGAAACAACTTTGTGGCAGACAATTTGGCTCCAGAACTTCAAACTTAGGCTAAAAATGTATCTCTCCAGCTAAATTCACATTCTGGGCCACTGTGCATTGCCACAGTGGGCATAATCGAGGCTGTAATTAGACTTATTGTCTGATGTGTGTTTTACGTGGAATTCTCTAAGAAATCGAATCGGGTACGTTTCATGCTATGTTGATGTCGAAAAATAGTTCATTTTGCCCCCATTGCACCCTTAATATGCGTTTTTTTTTAAATTGTTACTCCTAGAACTGCAATCCCCGCTCAAATAAATTTTCGCCTGGAAAGAAGCGTAATTTACGTGAAATAGTTTGGAAACTTGGATGGTAATAGTTGCGTGCTGTGCCGGGGTCGATCAGCTATTCATTTTGCCCCACTTCACTATACATATTCATTTTTTTTAAATCTTTTCCCTCTAACTACCACCTCCGCTGTATGCTTATCTAAAAAGCCTTGAAACATACGTGAAAAAGCCTGAAGAATCGCAAAGATCTGGTTTTATCCTTTGCCTTGGCCAACAGCTAATTTTGCCCCATTTCACTCATTTACCCCATTAAATAGGTGTTTTTTTTAGTTTGTACGCCTAGAACTACAATTAACGTTTACGTGAAAAGGGATAGAAATTGAATGGTACAGAATTAGATGCCCTGATAAGTTTTCTTCTACCACACGTACATATATGCTCAGACATTCTTCTCAGAGCGAGTAGTGGCGCTATAACCATAAGCCAATTGGTGCTGTGACTAAGTCACAACCGTTTGAAGAAAAACGAAGCTTCACTTAACATTGTTAGACTAGATGCTCACAACGGCCATTTTCAAATAATGTATTGTTTTATTCACCAAACAGGGCATTCTGTTTAACTACTCTCTCCAACTATTCATTTCCCCTTTCCTTTGATATCTACTGAATACAACTTGGGTTCCCCGTGTCTTCTTCCTCGCAATCTCCAACGGTTGCATGGACGTGGCCAAGTGAGCGATCGAGGAGTGTCTTCGTGGAGATTATTGCGTGATGAAACGTATCAGTAACTGGATCCGTTTCATGATGACATGCAATGTCTTCAACGAACTATTCCTCAACGTAGCTCCATTCACGAGGTGTGCAAACGTCAATGCTAATGCTAATGGTAATATTGGCACGATAAGAGCTGAATGCACCTCGGAAAGTATGCGAATTTAAAGAAAAAACAAAACAAATTTAAAACAAATAGGGTAACGGGATGTTATGTTAGCCTAGCTCCTTTATTCGGCCTATGTTAAAAATGTCATAACATAAAGTCAGCCATAATAACCATAGTTTTGGGTACACGAACCAACCAACGAACCTGAAACCAACAACGATGATGTCAACTGGAACACGAAACATTGTGAATGCTATGAAAGCAGCAAATCTGAAAATTGTATCTGTTTGTTTGTCATCATTTCTGTTTCTTGAACCGGATCAGGTGCCCAAAATATTTACTGAGCTTGAACGCAGATCACAAACGAATGTTGGATATTGTTAAGGCTTCCGGTCTAGAGTATCGGGCAGTTTTACCTCCACACATTGCAGATGAGCCATCAGCAGAATTTTTAATCGCGTTTGATAAATCGCCAGGACTAACCCGTTCCATTTCAAAATTGGATTTAGAAAAGTTTTTGATTGAATCATTATTTGATAAACAACACGCTGGTAAAGTTATTGGTATGTGCACAAAACCTGTTTGCTGATACTGATATGGTGAATGTTGAAACAAATGTGGTATGAACTTGAATAAACATAAATCAACAAATTCATGTTGTTATCATGATGATAGATTATTTTGAAGCAGTTGAGACATTATTAATCAATTTAAAGTTTAACACTTGAGCGATATTTTTGGTTTCCTTACCTTTTAAGTTTCACTGGTTAAGCTGAACAAATTATCTTCATGATCTTCAACTGACTTAAATTTGGCTAGAACGAAACGATATGCTTAGTGATACATTCTAAATGTAGAGAAAACAGTCACACGTTACAAATTAACGGTTCACAATGAAACATGTACAATTATTTTACAAGAATTCCGTAGACCCAATTTAGGACACAACATTTTCTATGTTCCTAAACAAAGCTATATAGTACGAATTTTAATGTTTTGAAATGGAATGGCTGATGAATCATATTAAGAAAGTCTAACAAAAGGTTTCACTAGGAATATCGTTTCCAGCTCAATTACATTATGAGTTTTCATTAAAACTGTAATTGAACACTGCATAATAGGCTGGTTCAAGGGACATGTACCCTATATTCGATTAATTTATCATGAATTTCTTGAAAATTGTTGAAATTCAATCAGGGTAACTTCATGCATGACAAATTTGGTCTCCGATCTACAGTTCATTTGCATTGCATTTAAAATTTGGTGCATTTATTTTTCCAAAATTCAATTATTTCTTACATTTTAATATGACAATTCCCAACAAGCCTATTTGTCTTCACAGTGACTACCATAATACTATTTGGTCATGTTATTTCCTGTTTTAAAACCCCCAATACCAATTTTCCGTTTAATGTATTTACTCGCGGCAAAATGATTTAAGAATGCTTTTTCAACTAACCACAACAAAATAATTTGAATGAGTCCTAAATTGGCTTTTAAAAACAGATTTTACGAGTCAACAATGTCGGAATAAAACCTTTGATACGAGTAAACGGAATTTGCGAAAACAAGGTTTTAAGATAGTTGTAAGCAAGCTGTGTAGGTTCGCATAAACCTGACTCAAATATGAAACCTTGGGACCTCTTGGTGCCATAATAAAACCAAATTGATTTCCAGTGGCTTTCATAAAACTTTTATAAAACTTAATAAAGCTGGATGGTTTTGGCAAAGTTACTTGGGATGAAGCTTGCGAAGAGGTGGCTTCCACTAAACCAGAAGCATGAGATTCCTTCTCATTTGTTTCCGGATCTAGCCTTTTTCACTCGATATTGACGATGCTGAAATATCGGTGCAATATAAAAAGCTGAGGTGAATTCTACTAATGACTGATTCCACGCCAAATCGGTCGGTCACCAAACTCAACTATCTTCGATTTTGATAAAACTTGGTACACGTCTTCGGTATGTTGAAAAAAAAAATCCACTGGTGTTAAGATTATTTGGATTCAAGAGTAACTTTTGAGATGGGTGTATGTTTTTTTTCCAACATTTTACTTGAAAAATCGTAGTTCAAAAACCATTACATTTAGAGAAAAACTTTATATGGGGGAGTTGTAGAGAACTAAAAAGGCTTTGTAAAAAAAATGTACACTGAAAAAAAAATTTTTTTTCATAAAGAAAAATCGAAAATAAATACTAAAAATCAAAAATAAAAAACATATTTTTAATATTTTTCAAATTTGTTTTGTGGAAATTTGAGAAAAAAAGACACGTTTTGAAAAACTCTAGGATGAACGCTCTTATAATTAAAAAGTTTTCCGAAGAGCGAACTTTGGTGCATATTTCAAATTTTGGTTATTCATTATTATAAATGAAAATTAATTATACAATATGATTTTGGAGATCATTAAAAACAATAATGATCATAATGATAAATCACCTGAACGCAAACCGTTTTCGAGATTTTTCGGATTTTATTTCAATAGAATGAAAAAACCTCAGAAAATTCGCTCTTTTCTTAAGTTAATCGAGATTTCCACCAGAAATGATAAATTTTCCAAGATCTTCATATTATAACGTTCACATTACTCTAATGTCCTCTTTTCTTTTGATATCAGGATGATAAGATGACTCATTTGAAAAGAACAAGATAAATAGCACTATTGTTTTAATATTGCAATCAATATATTTATAATTGTTTTATGGCTGTATCGGTCGGGCCGCTCAGAGAATGAAGGGAGCGAATTTGCTAAAGCGATGAAAGTAACAGCGAGATAGATGTCGCAGGGGCGACAAGTGTGAAATGGACAGATGATGAAATTATGCGGAGGGTCATATAGAAGAAGCATATTAATCGAACTGCTGACTATTTTGCCAAGCTCCAACGATGTTAGAGGTCGGGTGTAGTGTGTGAAAACTACACTCCGAACAGTTCGGTGATGTAGCGATGAAAGTAACACATATTGTTTAAGGTAGGTAGACAAATAGCAGCTATAACGTATGTCAGGTATATCTTCTCATAAAAAAACAGCTAATGTGCGCTGCCTGTAAACTACCAGAGATGTTTTATACCTGCATTTCCAAAGGTACCACAGCCAATATATATGCTCATACATAGTCGCATTCGTCAGTAAAATCTATCTGAGTGAACTGAAAATGGAGTTTAACATGAAGAAGTGTTGTATGCCGTTTCCCACTAAACGGTGCTCAAAAAACCTTCGTAAATTAACCGAACAAAATGTCAAAAAACTCAAGTTTATGGGCAAAACACATTTGGACACTTCTTTGATGATTTGTGATAATTGTCGTTTGCATTTAAATAGAACCGAACAATCCCATGCTGCAATTTCGGAGCCTAGTGAGAAACCATCAATTACTAACATTATGGATCCACAACCATCTACATCACGGCAAGTAGACTTGTATGGTCTCGAGGAAACGCCATCGGCAATATCATTAATGTCAGTGCCATGTGATAGCAGTGTGCAAGATTATTCAAGGCGCCATAATATTGAGCTATTTAACAAGGGCGTAGCTGGAATCAACGTTTCGCCAATATCGGCTAAAAAGTTCCTGAACGTAAATTATGCCCGCAAAAAGTTCAAAGATGTTTCAAACGGCATTCGGACACACATATTTGGGGATCAAGCGGAGGAAGATGACCTGGAACAATTGAAAGTGAAAGCAGCCGAATATGACGAAATAATCGCGCAGCTAAAGGACCGGTATGCTGATCCAGAAACTTCGAGGGACGATCAAGTAAGGATACTTTCGGTTTTACCACAATCTTGACAAATCAAAGAGTAATGGCAGAATTTGGAATAACAAACAAGTACATCGTATCACAAGCTAAATTCCTTGCAAAGCACGAAGGTGTTTTAGCTGCCCCTAACGAAAAGCTGGGACACGGTCTGAACCTGAAATAAAAACCAAATTTTGCAATTTTACGACAGTGATGAGATTACACGAGCAACCCTGGTATGAACGACTACGTTTCAGTGAGGAGTGAAGGTAAGAGGGTTCATATTCAAAAGCGCCTTTTAGTTTGTTCATTAAGAGAAGCTTTCATTAAATTTCAAGAGATGCATCAAAATGCTGTTGGGTTTAGCTTCTTTGTAGCACTAAGACCAAAGTATTGTAAATTACTTGGCAGCACAGAGTTCTCATAACATTTGTGTTTGCACCATTCATGAGAACATTAACTTGATGCTTCATGGTCTTAGAAAATATTCATTCGAGAATGATTATAAATTGTGTTTTGAAGAAATATTATGTAGCTCATCAACTAGAACTAAAAAATGTTACCTCCGTGAATGCGAACGATGTCCAGGCTTTTCAGATTTTGAGAGTAGTTTAACAGACAAATTAGAAAAAACGTGGTTTAGTTGAAATATCTTTTGAGCAATGGATTTCAACTGATAGATGTAGTTTAGAGACACTTGTTAAACCAATTGATGAATTTATTGCTTATTTTTGTGAAAAGTTGGAACAATTAGTATCCCACGATTTTGTCAAATCTCAACAGTTTAGTTTCTTGAGAGATTATAAAAGTTGTCTTAAAGATGGCGAAGTAATAATAATTTGTGATTTTTCTGAAAATTATTCATTTGTTTTTCAAGATGCTGTTCAAAGTAGTTATTGGAGTAATGAGCAAGCCACTATTCACCCTTTTGTCATTTATTACACGGAATCTGGAATACTTAAAAATATCAGTTTCATTGTTATCTCAGAAGTGTTGAAACATGATACGATTGCGGTGCAGGTGTTTATTTCAAAACTAATAAGCTTTTTGCAAACAAAAATTAAAGTAAAGAAAGCTACGTTTATGTCTGACGGGGCAGCATCCCAATATAAAAATAGGAAGAACTTTGCAAGCCTTTGTAAGTTTAAAAAGAAATACAATATTGATGCTGAATGGCATTTTTTCGCAACATCCCACGGTAAGGGACCTTGCGATGCAATTGGTGGTACATTAAAACGAATGGCAAGATATGCAAGCCTTGCTGTACAACATGAACACCCTATAAAAAGTGCATTAGAGTTATTCGAATGGGCGAACCAAAAAAGTGATGATTGTTTAACAAAAATGTCGTTTTGTTATTTATCACATGAAGAGTATGAACAGGGGGTAGCAGAATGGAATGAAATTTACCGACAGACTAAAACGATTGCAGGTACACAAAAGTACCACTCATTCGTTCCAATTTCAGAAAACGAAGTTTTTGTAAAACTGTTTTCGAATGACGAAGAAGGCAGGATTCATAATATATATAAAAGCAATCAATAGTTTATATAATGTTTATGTAATATTATCAATGACCGAGACTAATAAATGGTATATATAAATATAAATCCAACCATAATTCATTATTTTTGTCTTATAACTTTAAGTGAAGCTTTTCAATCGACGAGCTGTTAAGAGTAAGTAAGAGGCACATACATGTGTTTTAAAAAGGCTAAAAACACAAGAGAAACAATCGTTAGCTATTGTTGTTTTAATATCACGAGTAATTTATGAAAAGGGCGTATTTTTTGAGGTTTTGAAATTTTATTGAAAGAAAATCAGAAATATCTTGAAAACGGTTGCGTTTACGTGGTTTATAATTATCATCATTATTGTTTGTAATGATCTCCAAAACCATATTGTAACATCAAAATTTATTTATAAGAATGAATAACTAAAATTTGAAATATACACCAAAGTTCGCTATGTGAAAAACTTTTTATTATAAGAGCGTCCATCCTAGAGTTTTTTTTAAAACGTGTCTTTTTTCCTCAAATTTCCATACAACAAATTAAAAAATATTAAAAATATGTTTTTTTAGATATTTTATTTTTAGTAATTATTTTTGATTTTTCTTGATGAAAAAAAATTTTTTTTTCTGTGTATATTTTTTAAGAAAGGCTTTTTAGTTCCCTACAATTCCCTTTATATAAAGTTTTTCTCTAAATGTAATGGTTTTTGAACTACGATTTTTCAAGTAAAATGTTGGAAAAACACATACGCCCATCTCAAAAGTTACTCTTGAACCCAAATTTTCTTAACACCAGTGGAATTTTTTTTCCAACGTACCGAACTCATGTGCCAAGTTTCATCCAAATCAATGATGATCGGGTATGATTTTTGGGATTTCCGGCACATTCTGGATGGAATCCTC
>JASCZW010021611.1:0-10388 GCA_034211315.2 Aedes japonicus
AAAGGTCACAAATACAAATTAAGCACTCTTTAAGGAAGAGGAGCTTTATCTCTATCCGCTGATATATTCAATTTAAAAGAATTGTATTCAACTTCCGAAAAAAATAGCAGACAAAGTGTTTGTTTACAAAAGCAGATTCGCCCTAATCAAATGTTGGCGCCGAAATGTCAAAAACATTACGGCTTCGGCACACGAAAGATATATTTCGCAAGCAAACACCCCAAAACCAAGCCCCCAGCACTCCCAAAGACATGTCAACTCTCTTTCTAGTTGTTTTGATGGCCCTAAAAAGGGCAATTTTGGGTTCAAACGAACCACCTCACTTCGTCATGAAGCTGGTTCACTTGGCCACGGCTTCGGATCGCTCGGAAACCTCGTGTTTCGCTAGCTCTCCCGGCAGCATGATCGACAGGCGGTTTGAGTTAAGTCAGTCGGGCAGCTACGCTTTCAATCCGCTCGGAAATGTCATTTACGAAGCTGTTCATAATGCTTATCGCTTTGGAGGAAACGACAGTATCGGGTTAAAATGCTTCAGCACGCGGTAGATGAAGTGCTATACGTTTTCTTCTTCTAGACCTTGCTGCTGGAACTGTTTGCCTTCCGAGATGGTCGAGCGAGAATGCACCCTTAGAGCATATCTTGTTGATATGATTGACCACCTGGAAATCATTATCCTTATTGCGTTGTAGACGGTTGGTGGATTCAAAGTCTATTATTGCCGATTGGCGTCTAGATCGAAATAGTGCTAATTGAACGATAGACCAGCATTGAGATGTAAATATGTTAGAAAATTCTATTGTTAACTCTTTAGATAACATTTGGTGGCCCTAAAAAGGACCGTTTGGTTATAATAATGATACGGCCCTGGTTGTATTTTCTACGATGGTTGAGAGGGCCACAATCTATAACGCGTAGAAGATAACTATACTGCCTGTAACCGCATATCAGTTCCATATTGAAAAACAGCAAACCGAGAAAACGATCATTCAAGTTGGGAAAGCATTTTTCTTGATTCAGCCTGTTTGGCGTACTTTTTTACTCTATATTTTGATAGTATACATGTAATAGTATGCATTGTTTACTAAACAATAAAAAAATAAATCAAAAAATGTGTTTTTGAGGAAAAAACGCATTGGGACAAGATATGCAGTTACTTTGTCCATCAAGCATAAATGTAACCGCATACCAGTCCCATTCTGTTTGTTCAACAATATCGCTCCCGTTATTTAGCGTATTATGTAATATTTGACCGACTGGAACGAGTTGAAAATTGCTGTTCTGAGCTTGTGTTTCACGGAGATTCCACATTTCTTTACGAAATCAAAATGTCCTAGAGCTAATCAAAAGTTACTTTGGTGATAGTGATGAAAGTTCTGTCGACGTAGATTGTAGATTTGATGCGATGACAAGATCTGGTAAGTTATTTCTATCTAAAATCGTGAAAAAATGCAAGGGTTTTGTTCGAATTTCACTTCTTTCTTGTCGGACAAGAAAGAAAGGGATCATGGCAATGTGAGCCAATTCTTATTTTCAAATGTAGATCAGTTTAAAAGCACTCTGGTGAGGATGCAACATGTGGAAGTTTTTGTTTCATAAAAGCGGAAAACTTGTGTCAGTGGATAATGATCCTCAAGGTGATGCAGCTTTATATGGTCCATCTTCAAATGCAGATCAAGAGAAGGTCCGCGATTGCATTCAATGTAATGATGTTTCACGTTTTAGGCATGCGGATCATGATTCAGATAGTAGCTTTTTCGCCACAGAGACGGAATCAATGAACACCGGAACAAAAAAATCGCAAAAAACAATTTCGGAATCGTGATTAACAGGAAGAAGGCGCGGCGCCTTGCTCTTGTTGTAATTTTGGAGAATATCGGATGCGTCAAAAAGTGTGGCAATTAAGATTCCAAAGATATATTATAGTGAAGTAAGGATCCTTGTATCTTCACTACAGTAACTCTGTAAAAGGTGAGGACTTGAGGTGCTGCATTTACAAACAAACAAGAAAAACTTATTTCAGCTGACAACTTTGATCTGGAAGGTCAATTGAAAAAGAAGAGTCAACCTCGAGGCATTGAGCTGACAGGAAAAACCAATTAACTTAAAACCATTTTACCATTGGTTGAGGAAGAGAAGAAGAGATCATTAATTGAATTGTCTCAAACTGGACAAACGGGAGACTAATTGGTAGAATGGATTTTCATTCCAATATTATTCCTGTTTACAATTACATTTTTTGCTTTATATATTATTTTACTATGTCTCTAAGAAGGATTAAACATTTGAGAACTACAACCATAATTCTAAAAGGTGTTAAATATTTTTATACTACTGCCACTTCTAAAACGGGACTCATATGCGGTTACTTCAATAATGGGACTCATATGCGGTTACTTTCAAGATGGGACAAACCGACCTGATATTTTTTTCACATTTTTTGTAATTAACTGCAAAATTTTATTATTGCTTTCGAAAATATGATCAAAAATAAGGCACTTGCGCAACATAACTCAAAAACGTCAAAAAGTAATATGGGACTGATATGCGGTTACAGGCAGTATAACTAACCACATACTTGCAGCCATATGCTGCGACATTTCACTTTCTCAAAATTATTTGATTCCTATCGAATGATTAAAATTTCAAACAGCACAATAGAAATATTCAACCAAAAAAACTCTTCAATAAGCAAGCTAATTTGGTCGTACTGAAAAGGGCGGATTTAGTTGACATTGTTCGCGATTGAACTTAGGGGTTCTTCTTGGTATTATTGGTGACGTGGGATGATTCTTGTCCCGTTGTTGTCACGGGTGACGTTTTCCCTTCAACTTATAGGCTTAAGCTGCCTTCTTTCTCTCAGCGAGGTTGACGGGAGTATCGGCCCAAACAGCCAACTGCATCAACTTCTCTGGAGTACTACTGCTCACCAGTGCACCCTTTTTGTTTTTTTTACTTAAAAATCTTTTATTTCTGCGTTTTGTTTGGGTTTTACATGGGATTTCAGATTACAAGTGATGCAGGTTTTCCTTTTCAGCTTTGGTTGTTTGATTAGTTAATTAGTGTTATAAATTGCTAGCCTTGAATGCTTGTTTGAGTGTATACCACCTTGGTGGAGTTGGTTTGGTTTAAAATTGGAAAGACTACTTAAAAACTACTTCTATCTTAACCTACTATTTACACTAATCCTACTATTTCCATTTAACCTACTATATACAGGCTGCTGACGAGAGCATGCTCAGAAGTGCTACATTTCTGCACAAATTTGTTTGTGATTGTGGCTATTTTGTCGTCTATTTTTAAGATGTTTGCCTCCTGGTGGAGGTCTGTGATCCTGGTTTCATAAGGACGATCCAGGATCATCCTCAGAGCACGGTTTTGGGCGACTTGGACCTTGTTCCTGTGGGTCCGCACGCATGATTCCCACACCGGCGCTGCATAAAGTAGCACGGGTGCTATGATTTGTTCGTAGACGGCCAGTTTGTTTGTCCTAGAGAGGTGGGATCTGCGACAAATTAGCGGATACAGGCTACCTAACTTGGGCGGAAAACTTAGCTACGACCCTGTCTATATGCGAGCGGAAGAGGAGCTTTTCATAAAACATCAACCATAGGTAGATGACTTTGGCGGACTACTCAGCCCTTGCGCCGTCGATGATAATGGTGCAATCCGGAGGGGGCTTGCGTTTGTCGGAATATCGGTGCAGAAACATTATTATTTGGGTTTTGGAGGCATTGATTTTGATTTTCCAGTTTTTAGCATAGTCAGTGAAGGTGTCTAGGGGTCGCTGGAGTTTGGTGGTGATTTCAAGGGCCTTTCACATGCCTGTATCACCTGCAAACAGAAAGAACACGCATCCGTCGCCGAGAGGAATGTCCGAGGTGTAAATGCTGTAAAGCAGGGGGCCTAGGAGGCTGCCCTGAGGAACTGCTGCAGGGATGGAGAAGGTCTCTGAGAGACAGTTATTTACCGAAAACCTAAACGACCTTTGCTGATGGTAGTTGCGGGTGATTTTGATGAGATGGAGAGGAAAGTTGAAGTTGCAAAGCTTCTACACAAGCCCGTCGTGCCAGACATTGTCAAACGCCTTCTCGACGTCTAACAATGCCATGGCTGTGGACTTGGATACTGCTTTGTTTCTTCGGATGAGGTTCATCACCCGTACTAGCTGATGTGTAGTGGAATGGCCTTTCCGAAACACAAACTGCTCTGCAAGAAGAATGTTGTGTCCCTCGACAAACGCAAGCAGACGGTTGAGAATTAGTTTCTCGAACAATTTGCTCAGTGCTGAGAGAAGGCTGATTGGTCTATAGCTTGTGGGTGAAGTTGGATCTTTGCCGGGTTTAGAGGATTGGGATGATTTTTGGCATCCTCCAGATGCTTTGAAAATAGTGCAACTCCAAGCATCTGTTGAAGATGGCACTCAGTAAAGAGTAGACTTTGATGGTAAGTCTTTTAAGTATTAAGTTGAAAACTCCGTCAAACCGGGAGCCTTCATGTTTTTGGAGAACTTCAGCGCGCTGAGAAAATGTGTTCTACGGTTATTCTATCCTCCGGAGGAACGACACAAGGGGAGGCATCCAGTTTTTGGACG
Organism: Aedes japonicus; assembly: GCA_034211315.2. Taxonomy (NCBI): domain Eukaryota; kingdom Metazoa; phylum Arthropoda; class Insecta; order Diptera; family Culicidae; genus Aedes; species Aedes japonicus. Next base: position 4,592 of record JASCZW010021611.1, read on the forward strand.
CATTGTTCAACCTGACCTTCGCGCGGACTTAGGATAATCGAGCCAAGCAGATGCGACGAAGCGATGTGATTGCCAATCGCATTTGCTTCCTCTTGAGGGGTAACACCAGGTGCACCCTCCAGCTGCTAAGAGCTGGTAATGGCGTCGGATGCAAGTTCACAAAGAAGGAGGTACCAACGAAGTCAATGTGATACAAATTGCATCAAAGGGACGAACTTCAGTTATTGCACCACAATAATTAGTTTTAATTAGTGCACGCTAGACGGATAATTTTCTTAACCGAAATATGCCTAATTTGCTTGCTACTGCCAGCAACTAATCTGCTAGGCGACAACTAGAAACTACAACGAAATCATCTCTGACGTGTCGCAGTTCGGCTCGAATTATCCCTTCTAGAATTTTGTTCGTTAGTTGTTCAACGTTCTTTGTTATTGTATTATTAGACTATTTTATAACGACTACATGTAAGTATAATGATGAAAATTTCTCAATCTCAATTACCAATCTCAATTACCATTTTAGTGAGCGAGATAAGGCGCTATAACCTTGGCAACTATTGCCAGGCTTTTGGTTCAAATGCCAAGAGTTCACCCATAGGCTAAAGGAGCATAAACTAATCTTTCTAGCATCTATGCTCCCAACGAGATTGTAGAAATTATCACACTGCTTAACTCTACGTGGAAGCGTTTTGGTACGGGAGGTCCACGCTTTCTTCCTTCCCTTGATTCCGAGTAGTAGTGCGATTTTAGGTCTTTCTGGAATCGTTCTATTTCTTGGAATCCTCTTTGCGGCACACACTACGCAGTTGGCCTGGCCGATGACAAGAAAAATGATGTATACCATCATTTTCCATCATTGCCTTCAAGAATTGGCTGCGTTAGTGTGAGATTAGATTAGATTAGATTTAGTTGTTCAACGTTCTTTGTGATATACCCCGGACGCGACGTTTATTGAATGCTATGTTCAATTACAAACAACACAATAGTCAAATTCAACCAAACAAACTCTGTAGTTAATGAACTTATCTGGTCGTCCTGAAAAGGACGGGTTTAGTTGACGGGAGAGAAATAATTTGCGATTCCACTTGGGCTGTTAGGGATTTTTATCTCCTTACGGGCGGCTTTTCCCGCCAAATTGCAGGCTTCTTCAGCAAAAAAATTTCTCGCAGCGAGGTTGACAGGAGAATCGGCACCAACAGCCAACTGCACCAACGCCTCTCTGGGCAACAACTGCTCGCCAGTGCACCCTCCAGGATGCGTTGCAACAGTCACTGTACAGCTCCACGACTGTTGTAAGACTGAGTCAAAATTTCTGCCAAGAGCTGGTATGTTATGGCGTCGGATGCTATTGAACAAAAGAAGGCGGTACCAACCAAGTCATTGTGCCACAGTAATTTTTTTTTTTTTTTTTTTTTTTTTTTTGTAAAAGTATGTTTATTTAGTCGATTTACTTAGTAAAATATAACAAAATAATTTAAACTCCAACTTCTAGAGCAAAACTTAAACCATTTATATCTATCCTGTCATTGCAACTTTCAATGAAGGTGATGTAATTCACTAATGTTTTCAGTATTGCTATTTTTGCTGCTGTCGATACCCATTCAAGTGCGGGCCGTAATAGTTCGTCGCAAACAAAAGGTCGTCGGCCACCTGTTATCGTCAGTATCCTTTGTTGTAGTAGACTCCAGGCACGATGTACTCTAGGACAGCCGAAAAACTTGTGTTGGATCGTTTCACATGGTTCAGCACAGTGTAGGCATTGTTCCCCGTTCGTTCGTCGTATTTTGAATAATAGTCGTTGGTGTGGTACTTTCTGATTTGTCCACATATATAAAACACTCTTTTCTGCAGACAAGAGCCCACGTAACGATATGTTCCTCCATATTCGGGGCCAGTTGACGGTTGGATGATCTGTTTCAACTTTCGGTTCATCCGTTTGTTCCAAAAAGAAACGGTGGACAAGATCGGCGGAAGGGTGTTGGAGGATTTGGAAAGGGAAATTTGGTAAATGAGTTAAAATTACTTTAAGGCAGGGGAGGTCTGAGATGGAGTTTGCTCGGAAAGGATTAACTTGATGTATAAAGGAGTTATAAAACGGAAGGGATTCGATCTCGTGCAAGTGTCTGTTTATCAATAAAGACTTGCATTTGAAGGCAGGTAATTGTAGTTTTAAGCCACCGTTTTCTCTATTACGTGCTAGCTGTTGCATCGGTATGGTCGCAGGAATTCCACGAAAAATGTATCTCCGCATCGTAGCCGTCAGCTTTGCCACGTGTGCTGCCGTAGGGGCCAAATGCGCAGCCATGTACCACATCCTCGAAGACAGAAATGTATTCAGCAGTATCACCTTTTGTTGCAGTGTTAAATCACGCAGCGAATGGAGCCATACCTGCCGTGTAAAGCTGGTCACAATTGAATCCCAGTTCAGCGTGACCATTTCTCGCACAGAGTTGGTAAAATTTATGCCAAGTATTTTAATGTTGTTACCGGTTCTCAGCCAGGGCACAGTTATCGGAAAATCAATTAAACCAACATCAATTGCCGTTGTTTTATTCTCATTCAGAACAGCCCCAGCCACTCGTCCAAAGCTGTGAAACAGGTCTCGCATCTCATTCAGCTGGGATGCACTGGTTACAATAGCACTAATATCGTCTGCGTAAGCAACAATCAAATCTCTACCGCATACGTGTTCCAGACGCTGTAGAAGAGGGTGTAGGTATATAACAAAGAGGTGCATTGATATGGGATCCCCTTGGCGGACCGATCGCTGGATTGGGAAGGTTGCAGAGAGATGTCCGTTGACTATCAATCGAGAGAAAGAAGCTGTTGCTATATGGGACAATAGATCAACCATCGCTGTGTTGAAACCCATTTCACGCATTGTTTTGAACAAAAATCGATGGTCAACTCGATCAAACGCATGGTCGAGATCGAATCCAATTAATTTTGCCCTTTGTTTGTTTGCTTTCAGTTTGGCAATTCTGTCTTTCACTGCAAGTGTGGCTTGAAAAATGTTTTTGGTGCTGTTTGAGCATTTTTGTGACTCGGTTAGAATGTTGTTAGTACACAGTACGTTGTTTAGCCTTGTTTTTAGGATCCTAGAGAGAATTTTATAGTCGTAGTTTATTAGGCTTATAGGCCTGTACGAGCCAGCCGTTTCTCCTGCACCTCGTTTTTTCACCAACACTATTACACCTTCGACAAATTTTGCTGGGAAGTTGGACCTGATAGCTTCATTCAGCACCAGGTTTAGCTCACGGTGAATAACATCGAACGTTCTTAGAAAAAACTCTTTTGGCAGTCCGTCGGGACCAGGTGATTTTTTGGATGCACTGGTGCGAATTGCAGATAAAATTTGTTCCGTGGTAATCACGCTCATACAGGCTCCATTACTGGGATCTCGCTCAGGGATAACTCTCTCGGATTGGAAACCATTGTCTTCCATTTGATCGACATTTCCCCGCGCGTATAGGTTTGCAAAGTATTGAAACATGTGGTTTCGGATATCATCTGTGTCGTTAAGAATTTCGTTTCTATCATTTCGAAGCTCCTCAATAGTTGTCCTTCGGCGTGTTCTTTCACCAAGCTGGAAGATAGATAACGGTTCACCGGCGACGTATGTTTCATTGATGTGCATAAACATTTCAGTAAAACGACGTTGGTGTGACAACATTTTGGCTTTGACGTGATTGATTCGCGTGAGTATGGAGCGGTCATTGTGATAGCCGTCATACGCTTGCCTTAATAGAACGTATAGGCGTTGTTGTTCACGTTGGAAATTTTCATATGCGAGTTTTGATTTCCATCGAAAGAAGGATTTGATATTCGGCTTAGCGCATGACAGCCACCATTCCATCCATGACGAGTGATTTCGTCTTTGACGAGTCCAATATTGCCATCTTGTCTGCAACTCTGCGATATTTTCGGTAGTCAGGAGATGGGGACGAAGGGACCAGAATCCACGACCGGGTGCTCTATCGGGGAGAGGAAGACATATTCTCGCTGTGACCGCTTTGTGATCCGAGAAACAAACGAAATGATCAGCTGTTTCTCTGAGCTGCTCTCGCAATCCGTTGCTGACGTATAGGCGATCGAGCCTGGAGGAAGAGTTATGTGTGATGAATGTGTATCCCCGGTCTCTCGGTCGGAGCTGTTGCCATATATCATGCAAACGAAGCTGTTGTGCAGTTGTTTGGAATGCGGGGCTCAAATTTGATCCTGTCGCGTCGCATGGTCGTATCACACTGTTGAAATCGCCGCCAATGACTATGTGGTCGGTGCGATGCCGTAAATAGTAGGCAACGGTGTTGTTGAAGAAGCGTTCCCGTTCGGCTCTTAAAGCAGAACCCGACGGGGCATAGATGTTACAAAGGGTGGTATTGTGCACACGCAGGGCAACTAGTCTTCCGTCCAAGCTCTTTTCGACGTGTGAGAATTTAATGTGGTGTTTAAGGGCGATTGCTGTTCCTCGTCTCGCATGATCGACGTTGCAAACGATGTTATAGCCCGGCAGAGCAAGCTGTTCATTTTCCACCTCCTGCAGGAAGACAATGTCGAGGTCGGCAGTTCGAATGAATGTACGGAGAGCGTTTATTTTTGTTGTGTTGGTTATCGTATTGATGTTGATGGTGCAGATATTTATACTGGTGTGCTCCATTACTGCTGCATATCTGCGTCAGAAACTCGGCCGTGTTCGTTGGGGATTTTGTCGTCGTGACGCATTTTCTTCCCCGGAGGTGATCGTCTGCTACGCAAGCGTCGACTGCTGCTCGAATTGCGTGAGGCTTGTGAACTGTCTGTTTCATTGTCTTCAGATATGGCGAAGTTGTCGCTCGGGATTGCGATCGATGTAATCTGGATGGCAGGCTTTGCTTTTATGGGGTTTGAAGCAGGAGGGGCCATTTCGTTTGTCTGTGTTGTTGTCGGACGGGGTTCGTTCGAATTTGTATTTGAGTTGCGTGTTGAGTTTGGTTTTGTTTGGGACTCGAAACTTTTGGCGGAGGATTGTTCGGCTTTGCCGGTTTTTTCGACTGCACAGGCTGCTTGGCCACGTTGGCATACGATTGGTCTGCTGTCAGCTTTTGAATCAGCAGCTTTTTATTTTGTACACATGGTATTCCGATGTGTACAAACTCCTGACAGTGTAGGCATGTTTGTCGCTGCCCTCTATACCCCACCGCCGTCTCTTCACCATAAATCGTTATGAGCGAAGGAATATTCTTCTTCACCACCATTCGAGCAATACGCACACCAGTCTTGACACCGCCAAAACCAGATCGTTCGTCCCATAAGAGGTCACGAACCTTCATAACTTCGCCGAACTCGGAGAGAAATTCAGAGACCTGATTGTTAGAGATGTCGTTGGAGAGATCGAACAGACGCACCTCCACAGCACCATCCTCCATCAAAATTCGCATCTTGTAGGCTTTACCATCAAACACGAACTCGTGCTTGTTGTCGTGTTGCTGGACGATCGTCTCAGCGAGTTCAAGGCTCTTGACCTCCACGAAGGTGCATCCCAATCGTCTACTTGGTTGGAGTAGAAGCACGTTTTCTCGGGTAAGACCGAGTTCTTTTCCGATGAATTTGTGGATTTCGTCATGGGAAAGTTGCTTCGGAAACTGCGAGTAATCAACGCGAAACGTATTCTCGCGGCGCGGCATCGCGGAACACGACGGTAGCGACTGCGAAGACACAATACTTTTACCGATAAAAACGTAAGAAATAGTCCGTGATCGACTTCCAAAAATCGTTCCTTCAATATCGACTGATCGACTCGGAAGTTGAGCGCTAACTGA
>JASCZW010021612.1:0-10388 GCA_034211315.2 Aedes japonicus
CTGTGGGAATACGGTTTATTTATTTATTTATTTCTATTCATCAACAGATTATGTACAAATCCCAATGATGTTACTTAAAGCTAAACAAGAACGGTACATTAATAGTCATGACATAAAACAAACTAAAAATTACACTATCCATGCGAATTAGACAGATCTTTAAAAAAAAATGGCTAAACTTACGACGAAGCATCTGGCGAGCCACGTTGAAATCAAACAAGGCGGAAACCCTGTTAAAAAGTCTTTGTAAACCGCCAATTGCGCCAAACATACTGTAATTGGTTCGTTGTGGAGGTAACCGCAGCATCGAACTATTCCTCAGGGCTCGGGGCTGCACGTTGATATTGATTTGCTCCAGAAGATCAGGACAGTCGATGCGGTCGTGCAAGATGTCTGCTATGAACAAAGCCCTGGCTGTATCTCTACGGGCTAACAGGGACACCAGGTTAATTAGACTGCAACGGCTTTCGTACCTTGGCAAACGATAGGGATCCGTCCACGGTAGTTTACGTAGCGCAAATCTCAAAAACCGTCGTTGAACAGCCTCTACTCTAACAACACCGTTGTTGTAATGAGGAGTCCACACAACCGAGCAATACTCTAATATAGAACGACACAAGGAGCAGTTTTACGATTTGATGCAGTAGATGTCCGTGAAGTCTTTAGCAATCCGAAAGATGAACCCCAGAACGCAGGAGGCTTTGCCGACAGCGTACGAGATATGCTGCTTGAAGGTGAGTTGGGTGTCCAGAATTACTCCTAAGTCCTTGACTTGATTGACGCGCTCAATTTCGGTGCCCAACAAGGTTTTTGAGTCCTCCTTTACATAGGTCTCATCGTCCTCCTTTACATAGGTCTCATCAAAACGCATGCATCCGGACGCTGCAAAAGACGCGAATACAATTTCCGGGCCCTTGTTGCTGCTCGCTTCTTCTGTTCTTCACTTTGTTTCGAGATTTTCTGCTTCTTGTAGGTCTTCAGGTGGTTTCGGCTCTTGATACGATGGATCATTCCGACACTCGTTCCTGCTTTTTCCTGGCAAATCACGTATTGACATTGATTTGTTCTTCATGATACCACTTTCTGCTCCAGTTTCGTTGAAAAACTGGTTTTTCGCTCTTCCTGGTAGCTCATCCAAAGAATAGGGTTCCCCAAACTTATTAATGATGGTTTTAACACTGCATGATGAATTCCAAACCGCTTCGCCAGTTTTCGCATAGTAATACCCTTCTCACATAGCCACGGTCCAGAACCTTACTTTCACTTCGTTTTCAATACGCGACATTTGAAAACGCAGAATTTGAACCGCACAAACAAGTAAACAAAAGAAAGCTGATAGCCAAACGCACAGCATGCAGTGTTCAGAGCATAAAAACCACAAATCACAAATACATGCGTACAACGCAAATGTATGTGGATAGCTTATATTCGAAACACTCCTTATTGCATTCAACATTTTAGTCAATGTTCGAAGTTCTGAGATATAACTTCACAAGCTTTAACATGTAAAATCTTAGCTAACGTGAATACTACTTTGTCGAGCTGTGGGCATTTTCAACATCTTCTCCCTTCTACAAAAACGCGAGAATACCAAACGGAAGCCTGGTTGTGGCCACCCGACAGTGCTGCGCAACCATGAAGTGCAGAAGAAACTGAAGAGGAAATCACTAAAAATTGTTCTCGAAAAATATGCAACAGACAATTAGCTATGTTAGCCAGTTGGTTGGTAAAGTTGGTTTATTCAACGCCCCCCTCGTAGACTAAATTCCCGCAACTTGGACTTAACATTACCCACGTTACGTTAATCCTCTGCAACACTTGCGCCATCTTTCTTTCACACGTTCATCCACTATATCTCCAAATCCTTGTCCTTGTCGAAGACCTTCCCTGTCCGAAGCTTGCCCTTCGTAATCGTTCAGAATTTTTCTTTGAGCAAAGTTCTGGCGAGTTAGGTAGATTTGCATCCTTTGGCTCAAAACAACATCCAACATCCAGCACGATGCCAGATCCAACCACGAAAGAGTGCCACCTTCATGGACCGGAGGAAGGGCAGCGGCGCTTTTTGAGGCATTCTTCGTTATGAACGGCTCTCAAATTTGCCGCAACCACAGATCGCCTGCCTCACCAAGTACTTCTTGGCAAATCTGTCAACTTTTCTCCTGGAACTTCTCCGAAACAGCCAGGTGGGACTATGCCGATCGAAAACTCCAGACCGGGGATCTGCTTGGCATTCGGCTTTAATGTACGTCTCGTCGTCCATTACAATGCACCCCGATGCAATCCAACCACTACAGCTTCCTGGCACGGGATTCGACCACCGCATTCTGTTTATCGGTTCGGTTAGGTGCCTTCCTTATGTTGACGACATGAAGTCCGGTCGCTTCATTGTCTGGCTGGACTCAACCAGACGGAAGAATTAACCTTCCTGGTCACGTCCCGAAATGAATGGGTTGGATTGCGCTTGAAGTAATCCTTCACCTTCTTTGCGTTCACGAGGTCAGTTATGTTCGCTTTTCTTCTGCCGCTAGCTCGCCGCTGGGTCGCCTGGCTTTCTTTGAACGATTTAACAAGGGGAAAAAAATAGCATCATACGGGACACGGTCGAATCAGCGGTGGATAGTCATGAAGAAAATGTAGAACAGTTTTTGGCTCAGGAAGTACCAGAACATCGGTCCCGAGCTTAATGATTCGCCCATAGTAGAGTTACTCACACGAACACATCCACAAATTTTGCTGTCAAAATAACACAGTGAATCAAAACAAAAACAAAGTCCAAGTACCGAAGAGTGAAAAGGTATTGAAGGTAATCTGCCACGTTTACTTCGTACCAAAGGGTTCTTCAGCAGTGAACTAATTTCAAATCGCTAGTTGCATATTGATTGTTAATGAGTTGTCGATTCTCAACTGTTTCGGGATCCACCTGTTGTACTGGCCTTGATTGTCCACGACCAGCGATGCCAATGTTCCTGATTTTTCAGGATTTTCCAGACTTGTTAGCATTTTGCCTGAAATCCTGACAAGCACCAACTTTTTCCAGATTTTGGATAAAAAATCCTGATTTTTCCTGATTTTCGTAATTTTATCAATCTAAACTACGTTAAAGGGGATATACAGGTAGAATGACCAAAAATCATTTTTTTATTGCATAAATGTTAGTAAATTTCCGCAATACGCTCCTGAAAACCCTTTTTCGAAATTCAAACTCCAAGTGCTTCTGTTTCATCGTTTTTCGAAGACGCCTTCTTCGCGAGCATACCGATAATTAAAACTTTCAACGCGTTTTTCTCAAAACAGCATTTTCGGAGGGTGATAACTCAAATACTAATTATTCGATTAAGATGCAACTTATAAGATTTTTTTATCATAGTATTACCTTTTAGATGAATTAAAAAATGTAATATTTTATTATTAAATATGAAAAATGTGACAAAATGGCGGAAAAATGTGGATTTTTTCAAAAAGTTACGCTAAAAGTGCAAATTGTATTTTTCAATTTATTTTTTTAATTCACTGACTAAATGTCAATGTATTTAATGTAATTTATTTAGGTTTCATATTAAAACTGCTACCAGAGAGAGCCGGCATAAGCAAAATACATCTACTTTTTCAACGAACTCAAACGGCCGCCATTTTGTTGAAAAAAATGAAAAAATCATTTTGCTATCTACATGGATAAACATAATTGTGAAAAAAATTGATTGATTTGAGTTAAAACTTACCCTTGAATTTTTGTTTTCAAAAATGAGTTTTTTTCTCGTTCTAACTGTATATCCCCTTAATCGAAATAAATAAATTCTCAGGATTTTTTCAAAAGGGCGAATCTAACAATGAGAGGCTCTCTCCTCTCCTCGCTCTCTTTCATTAATTACAGCGCCATTATAAATCTTTTGAGGGATTCTTTAGAACAGATAGAAACACAACAGTGCTGGCTATCATACTCTACAAATAGTTGAAAGAAAACGTAAGGCTGAATGGAATATGAATGAAAGAGAAAGTGATTAAAGAGAGTCTCTCAATTGCAAATTCGCCTAATGAAAAAAAAACCCTAGAATTAATCTAAGAAAGGGAGTTCTGCCAGCTCTGGAGTAGCTTTAAATAGTTGCCTGCTCTGGCATGGAATTGTCAAAAATCATTCAATAAAAACTCTATTCTGACTCGCTCTTCTACCAAAACGATACAAGACATCTTAAACTTCGCGCTTTACTTTTTTAGTTCTCTACATCACTCTCTCGCAGGTCTCAAACAGCTAGTTAAGTTTTCGTAAAAAATACATCAAAAATACAACTATACCATTTATGAAACTGAAAGAGATAAATACATGTTATGTAAGCTTTTTGGTTTTTAATAAACAGTATCTTTTATTAATATCATTTTTTTACACACAAAATGACAATCCTGATTTTATCCTGATTTTTATTGCATATACTTCCTGACTTTGTAAAAATATACTTGGCAACGCTGTCCACGACTGCCATCTCGACAACCACCTGACAGATTGTGACAAAATTTCACAAACATTACACTCTAAACTAGTTTTACCAAAAAATATATCAATATTAACTCATGCATAAAGTGATACGCAAAAGAAAGTTTTAGATTATTTTCGAGTACAATCTTTATAATAGCACAAATGGAGAACATGTTAATGGCATTGGAAAGAGCTGTGCTCAATTGTCATAACCGTGTAAAGTCTTCTTAAGTACAGTATGAGTGAAATAATTGACTGAAACATTTCAAAAGTTACAGTTGTTGTGTTGTTTTGGGAGGGACGTTAACCAATTGTTCATTCGTCCCTTAAAAGTTAGTGTTTTGAATTCGTGCATACAGACCTAATTTACGTGGTCCCACATTGTCCCAGCCTACTTTACCCAACAGGATATGGTTTGAAAGGTATTTACAAACATTACCACACACACCCAGATATTTCGCGTATAATTTCTCCTCGTTTAATTCTAAGCCATAAACAACGAAATTGATTGCAATATTTCATGCGCCATACAATAATGTTTGTAATCTTTCATACAACAAGCTAAATTCAGGCGTAATCTAGCTTAAGTTTACACGAAATATCCCATAATTTTCTGCCATAACCAGCATTCCCTAAATCCATTGACTTTATCGATAATTTTCTAAAAAGTACTAGCATTCTGACGTGAACTTCTATCGTACATGTTAATCAAAAGACCCAAGAGGCTGCGAGCGTTTAACCTTCATTAAAATCTTCATACTACGGTCAATTTTCGGTCCGCTAGAGGATTTTTTAATCTTTAAATCATCAAACCAAGTAATATACAAGAGATGAATTTACCATCGAAAAAATTAAACCAGGAAGCTAAACATGATACCATCCGCAATCGCTGGCCAAGTTCAACGAGTGCATTGTTGTTCAGCTGTCAGTTACTAGACACGTTTTACTTATAACGGATAGAAGCAAGAAAAAAAAACAACATCAAACGGTCTACATAAATTCATTTTTTTGTGAATCTTCCGCCATCAACAAAAATAACCAAAACCCCAACACGGTCCATTTCCTTTTTAACCAGCGCCGGAGATTTGCCACAGCTCCAGCAGAGTTCAGCCACACATAGATAAACTCCGCACACACCAGGCAAGAAGAGGCAATGCACTGCAACTAGAACACTTCATAAAAAGGGACGCTTCTACTGAATGGACTGGCTGCATGCCGTTTCAACCATCGGAACGGAGCGGGAGTCGAAAGTCAGCCAGCGGAAGGGAGAATATTTTGCGGTTCTGGTGGCGGCGGTGGAGCTGATACTGCTGGGCGAACAACTCGGGATTATCGGGCGACGACGACGGCGAGCGATGCAAAATAACTGTGGTGGAAAATTACTCGCAGAAGTAACAACCAGCAGCAGCAGCAGAGATTCTCGCTTTTCCAACTGCAGCAGCAATTTGAGTCCGGCTGGGTAGCATCCTGGAAGGTAGGACCCGCGTGGACCCGGGGAACGGCACAGGGGAGGAAATTAAAAAGCCATTGAGCCGCACGAGTACCGACGAACTGGACAACGACAACAACCAACCCGGCATATCGACCAATCCAGAAGGCAATCGATATGGACCAGGCGATTTCAGCGATGTTGGTTTGGCCGTTACTGCCTCGGGGGCACTGGGGTTTCATGTTTACAGTATGTTTTTTTTTTTTTCATTTCTATCTATAGCTTGTTGTTTGTTTGTGTTTGCTTCAGTGCTTACCTTGATGAATTCAGTTGCTGGTCGCCATTGCCTTGCGAACTGTCACTAGCGGAGGGAGAGTTTTTCTGAGAAAGGAAAGAGAAGGAAATGCAAATAGAAAATTAGGTGCAGCTCATTTGTGTTTTAAAAATAGTGGTGGAAATAAATAAATGTCTGTAATATCTTAATAATATGCGGACATGTAATTTGAAACCCGAAAAACAATCAGAGCTAACATGTTCAAATTAGAGCTGTTGGTTACTGTAATACTGACTGAGTCCTAACATCAGTGCACAGTGGTCCGGAATGCGAATTCAGCAGGAAAGATACATTTTCAGCCCAAGTTTGAAGTTTTGGAGCAAAATTGACTTATACAAAGTTGTTTCTAATAACAAGGCACTTCTTTTGGTGTGAATGCAAATAAAGGTGGTTCTAAGTTTCAGTGAAATCGAAAATCTAACTTTTTCATTTGCCGAAATATAGGCTTATATTATTGGAAAAACTTGTAGAATAAATAATTTTAAGCAACTTTGACGGTATAATTTTTTCTGTACCTTTTTTAAAGTATCGAATTAAAGCATTTTTTCCTACGTAGCTTGGGGTGTCCCTATAGGAATTAGTTATTTTGATGTAAAAAAATTATTTCAAATTTTTCAGCAAAGTTGTCTTCCCATTGATTCTAGAACAATGAAAGTTTCGATCTTTAGTGTGCTGAAAAAGTCTCTATCGTATGTCAAACAAAAGTTGTTATGGTTTTTGTAAACAAAATAGGTCTTTTTCAAATGCTGATTTTTCTAGTTGAGGCGAACCAAAAAAATATTTCCTAACAGCATGTCTGAAAACTGGAGATAGATTTTTTTTTCAATTCAGTAAAACACATTTGAAAAGGGCGTAGTTTTATAAGAAAATCGTTAATTACTCGCTTCTGATAGGTGACACCGGCATGGCTTATACGTCAAAACTTTCATCTTTTCAAGTTATGAAAATCATCAGAAGATAACGTTGTTGGAACATTTGAAATAAAAAAGTTAGAGCAAAAAACTGTTTTTCCTGAAGGGACACCCTAAATTGACTAAGAAAAACTGCCCTGAAGAAAGTGTTTACTTCCGATATTAATGATAAATAATATCGCTAGGATTCTTATACTGTTTAATCATAGTAGCTCAATCGTTTTCAGTTAGTTACGCTACCCGAATGAAAAATCTCATAGATTTACATAATTGAATGTATTGTTACCATACGATAGAATCTATAGTATGTACATTTAATCTTATTGTTCACAACTATAAGATGACAATAGGAGTTATTGTTACTACAATAGAATCTAATGTAAACTGAGACATTGACAATAGAAAAGGGGTTGTTATGTATCTTAACTATAGAAAAAATCATTATTTTCCGAACAAATTTGAACCAATAACTATTAATTGTATTGTTTCACAATTGTTGAAAAACCAAGCATATGGAATGAATTGTAGATCTATTGTAATGACAATATGCATTTTTCCTTTATCTGATTCATGAACAATAAGATTCATGGTCGGAAATAGATTTTAATGTTATTTTATATTAATGTATTGTAAATTACGCGATATTTTTATCCGGGTAGTTAGAACTTGTTGATGATCACAGTGGTCACAGTGGTCCAGGATGTGAATTTAGCTGGAAAGATACATTTTCAGCCGAAGTTTGAAGTTTTGGAGCAAAATTGTCTTTTTCAAAGTTGTTTTGAATAACAAGGCGCTTCTTTTGATATGAATGAAAGCTAGGGTGGTTCTTATTTTCGGAAAAACCGGAAATCAAACTTTTTATTTGCAGAAATGAAGGCATACATTATTTGGATAAGTTGTATTTCCAGTAACTTTGAAGGTATAATTTTTTCTGTATCTTTTGATATGATCGAGTTAAAGCATTTTTTTTTGTGTCTCGACAGAAAAATACAGTTTTTTACTCATACTTTTTTAATTTCAAACGAGCTGAACCCTGCGTGAGCCTTGCAACGCATGCAGCTTAATGAATGAAACTTTAAAAGAACTGTCGCTTTAATGGTTTTTTCTAGGAATAATTTTTGTTAATTTTTGCAAAATAAAACGTAGTGGTGTGTGTTTTTAATTTAACACTCGGATCGATAGTTTCTACCATTGTTTTTCTTTCGGTGTAGAAGTATTTCATTGACAAAACATTTATCTTCGAATTACGCCGTATCTTGTCAGTAATTTGAACTTTATTTTTTCTTGTATAGCCTTAGATTAATTTCTTGTGCATAATGTAGCACTGAGAGTGGCTCAAGCATCCCCCGTTCTTGACTAAGAAGGAGTTCAAACTTCTATCAGAACATGCTGCCTACCCGAGAAATACAAATTTTGTGTTTTAGTTGCCTAAATAGTTCTCATGTTTGTTTGAAATGTCTGATTTATTTGTATGAGACCACATCTCTCCAATAAGGGAGAGGTCTCGAACCACCATAGGAAAAAATAATGCCCCCAAAAGCCCCTACATGTCAAATATGATTCCATTTTCTTGATTAGTTCTCGAGCTATGCAGAAATTTGTGTTTCATTTGTATGGGAGCCCCCCTCCCAGGGGAGGAGTCTCATCCATCATTCATCCCTTTCAGACAAGAGATAAAAACCTTTTCCGATCCAAACACCCCTGCATTCAAATTTTTATAACAGGAGAAAGAATTCTCATGTTTGTTTTAAGTTTGTGTTTCATTTATATGATACCCCCTCCCTCCCATACCAGAAAGAGGAGGGGTCTCTAACCACCGTAGAAACATTTCTAGTTTCGATTTGCTTGATTATTTATCCAGCCTGATTGCTTGATTAGTTCTCGAGTTATGCATAAATTTCAATTTCAGTTACATGAATACCCCCCTTATAGAAGAGGGGAAGGGTCTCATAATATCATAAGAACCTTCTCCGGCCCCAAAAACTCCTCTATACATAGAGGAGAGGCACAGGTCTCAAACCAAAAATAACATTTATTGCATTCAAAAAACTCAACATGCCAAGTTTGGATCTATTTGCTTGATTAATTCTCGAGTTATGCGATAATGTGTGCTTCATTTGTATGAGATCTCCTCTTTTCAGAAAGGGGAGGAGTCTTGAGTCATCTTTGAAACATTTATTCCTTCTAAAATATCTCACCTGCCAAATTTGGTTCCATTTTCTTTATTAGTTTTCGAGTTGTGCAGAAATTCCGTTTGCTCTATTAATTCTCGAGTTATCCCCCCCCCCTTTCGAGTAGAGAGGGGTCTTTTACTGTCTTAAGAACCTTCCCAGGTCCCAAAAACTCCTCGATACAAAATTTCACGCCAATCGGTTCAGTGGTTTTTGATTCTATAAGGTTCAGACAGACAGACATCAATTTTTATTTATTCAGATTGGCCAACAACGTTGGCTTCAGATGATTTTTCGCATTCGCATTCTGAACCACTGTGCAATAACGGTTATTTACAATTTATTGGTCTTTTCTTAGCTCAGTCGGGAAAGACGCGGGTACAAAGCTTCACCATGCTGGAGTTGGCTGGGTATGATTTCCGGTCTGGTCTAGGAATTATTAGTTAACGAACATTTCTTGACTCCCTGAGCATAAGGTTTAATTGTACTTGCCACACAATCATATTTATTCAAAAATGGTACCAGGCATTGAAGGCTCTTAATTAATAACTGGTTGGTAAATGCCTGAACAATGCGTATCTTCAGACCCTATTTAGTGGTCCTTAGCCTCTTGTTCAGTAACTCCTATCCCTACCTCCCCGCGGTGCCGGCTGGGCTGCGAGAAACCTTAGGAAAGATCGGATAACCAACCTCGGTGGGAATTTTGGTTGTAGGCTGACAGGGAAGGGGGGGGGGGGAGCGCGGCTCACAACAGCGTCTGTCCCCCATGTTAGGGGCGGCTGATCGACGTCCGAGTGCCAGGAAAGGACTCTAAGCTCAACTGTGCACTAAGGTCCTCCGGAAAGTAGGGGGTTGGTGTCCGGCCTTGCGAGCCAGCCGTTAAAAAGAATTGCAACGGAAAATCAACAACAGAATAATGCAAACTGAGACCAACAGCAACGACCCCAGCGAACAAAAAGGGTTTACGATTGGAAACTCGGTACGTGGAACTGCCGATCTCTCAACTTTATTGGAAGCACCCGCATACTCGCAGACCTACTGAAGGACCGCGGGTTCGGCATCGTACTGCAGGAGG
>JASCZW010021613.1:0-10376 GCA_034211315.2 Aedes japonicus
GGCCTCTCGTCATTATGGAAAAGTAGCTCAGAAATAATATGCGGAATACAACGTCAACATTATGCCAAAGGACTACAATCCTCCAAACACCCCAGAACTTCTACCAATCGTAAGATTTTTTTTTCCTCTGTTCGGGACATAAACCACTGAGACCAGTTATTTGATCTATTGTAGTATATCCCGTGTCCTTTGTTTAGTGCATGTCGATTAACCTCATCACTATTGAGAAATGACGAGGTATTCGGTGTTGTAACAGTTGTCATTGTTTGTTTTGTTGGCAATGAATCAAATTTTATTGAAAGTTTCCGCTATTTAAACCCTTTGAGGAGTGAGAGCACAATTCAAAGGCGCGCCCCTTTATCAGTCAAAATCAGATTCATTGCAAAGAAAACAAACTATGACTCCGATACTGACCATGCATCAGAACCCTAGTCATAACCAATTCAAACTATAGAACATCAAATAGAAAATAAGAATTCACATAAATGAAGACTAACCATGTTTTACTTATTCTAAGCTCATCCTCGCACAATTGCAAAACGAATATTGTCACTTTTCATAAGACATAAAATGTAACAAGGACTAAAATATGTTCCTTTGGCTACAAATAACAAACATGTTCCCAAGTTTGAATTAATTCAGACTAGGGTTCGGTGGTAGATCTGATACCCCGTAACGCACCACGAAAAGGTGATCTACCAGCGTTACGGGTCAATCGTAAGATATTGGGCAACCGTAAAGCGAAAAAAATGCCAATAATGAGACATACTTTGCTAACAAGTGAGAGGAAGCCTTTCTCACTTGTTAGCCAATTTCTCGTTATTGACATTTTTTTCGCTTAACGGTTGCCCAATATCAGTCAAGTGGTTCACTAAACATTGCATAATATTGTATAAACGTAAACGTTTAGTAGTTTAATACTAATTTCTAGCCTAGCAAGTCATCGTTCGGTCCCAAACTAATCTCTGAAGATATGGTTTTTTTCAGAAAAAAAAAAATAACTAAATCAAGTGCATAAAATCATCAGCATCAAGACATTCGGTTCATTGCCCAGTGAACAAGCGAACGGTACAGTTCGTTCGATCCGCTCTCCGTAACTTTGGAAGTTTTTTTAGTAGGTGTTATTATCAGTTCAAGTCAGTTTCATTTAGTTTTTCTTGATCGCGAGTGAAATTCCGTTTCTGAAGAAGAAAACGTTGTGTGATCTAGCAGGGCAACAACGTCATTAATTGCAATTAGCAATATTGCCCCGATCTAAAAGCCATTTTGCTCCGCATCTATACGGCACGCACACCAGCAGTCCATTGTGTGTAGCGTGCAATCGTTCATCTGCTACCACCACCGACCAACAATATCATCATCATCGTTGAGCTCCACGCCTAAACGGTACACGCGGCCACTCATCGTCGCTCGGCAGCAGCAGCAGCACATTCGTCGCCCGTCTGCAGTAGATCAGTGATACATATAAGATAAGTTTTTTTATTAGTATATAAGATAAGTTTTTGTTTCTCGCTCTTGTGTTTGTGTGACTGTGGAGAGTGACTGAGAGAGTATTTGAGAGAGTGCCTAGGTTAAGTTTTTGTTTTATCTGTGATTGATTGTAGTTAATTACGCTAGTGGTTGAGCGCCATAAGCTCCCACAAGCGAGCCATGGATGATTTATCGGAAGATGAATCATCTATGGCGCAAAATGATGGGGTAGCTCTTAAAGTTACTCGATCGCGTGTTTATCCTGAAAATTCAGCTGGTCCTTGGGTTGTCTATTTTCGGCCCAAAACGAAACCTCTTAATGTTTACCAGATTTCAAACGATCTGACGAAACGATTCTCGGCCGTGACCGAGATAATTAAGGTGAGACACAATAAATTAAAAGTCGTTGTGTCCAACCTTAAACAAGCTAACGAAATTGCTGTCTCTCAATTTTTACACTGGAGTATTTAGTGTACATCCCAGCTCGAGGTATTGAGATACAAGGTGTGGTCTCCGAAGCGAGTTTGGCCCCTGAGATCCTGTTGAAGCAGGGGGTTGGTCGATTTAAGAACCCTCTGCTTCAGTCAGTCAAGATACTCGATGTGCGAAAACTAGGCACAGTATCGATCACTAAGGGTGAAAAAAGTTTACTCCGTCAGACTCGTTTCGTGTAACTTTTTCTGGTTCAGCCCTCCTCTCAATACGTCGAGTTGGGAAAACTTCGACTACCTGTGCGGTTGTTTGTACCACGGGTAATGATCTGCGAAAAATGCAAGCAGATGGGACATACGACCTCCCATTGCAGCAATAAAGCACGCTGCTCTAATTGTGGAGAGAAACACGAGGATGGCGCCTGTGCAGACAGCACACCAAATGCGCCTTCTGTAAGGAACTCCTCCTCATGCTCTCTCGTCGTGCCCAGCGTACAAACAACGCGGGGAACAATTAGAACGCTCGCTGAAACAGCGTTCCAGGCAATCGTTCGCCGAAATGGTGAAAAAGCCTCACCATCACCCGATGTCAATACAAATCCCTTTGCTCCTCTGTCAGATGACGAGTCTGACTTTGATTCGGCTGAAGAGGGAACATCGTTCACTTTTCCGGAAGGTGCTTCAAGGAAGCGAAGACGCGTCCGCCCACGGAAAGTTGTTGAGAAGAAGCCCGAGACCAGCTTGCCCATTTCAAAAGAGGTGGAAAAAGGAAAAAACAATTCCTCCTGGTTTCCGTAGTACCAACTACACCCAGGACTTTCCATCTCTTCCGGGGACATCCAAAACCCCTGACGCCCCTATTTTAAGAACGAAGCCCCTCCTCAAGTGGGCTGTTCTCATTTGATGACATTGCCGAAGGTATCTTCAAGTACCTCGAAATTTCTGACCCTCTCAAAAGCATTGTTTTAGCAATGCTTCCAACAGTGAAGACCTTTTTGAAGCAATTAACAATTAAGTGGCCCCTCCTTGCAGCTTTCATTTCCTTCGATGGATAATTTTCCAAATGAGGTCGGGGATTTGATCACTGTTCTACAGTGGAATTGTCGAAGTTTGATTCCTAAATTGGAATCATTCAAATTTTAGCTCACACTACCGGTTGTGATGCATTCGCTCTTTGTGAAACATGGCTCTCTTCCGAAATCAATCTTCCGATTCATGATTTCAATATTATTCGTCTTGATCGTGAGGATTCACGTGGAGGGGAGTACTTTTGGGGATCAAAAAGTGCTACTCCTTCTATAAGTGAATTTTCCTCCTATTCCAGGTATTGAAGTTGTCGCATGTCAGGCTGTTATTAAAAATAAAAGCCTTTGCATTGCTTCCATTTATATTCCTCCAAGAGCCTCCATTAACCGAAAACAACTCTCAGATGTTTGTTCGGTTCTTCCTGCTCCGCGGTTGGTCATGGGAGATTTTAACTCTCACGGTACAGGCTGGGGAGAACTGTACGATGACAACCGGTCTTCCTTGATATATGACCTCTGTGACAACTTCAATATGACAGTTCTTAACAATGGAGAAGTAACACGTTTGGCTGGTACATCCTCAGTTGGCAGTAGATTAGACCTCACACTTTGTTCGAATTCATTATCGTTGGATTGCACATGGAATGTGATTCAAGATCCCCACGGTAGTGATCATTTGCCCATAAAAATTTCGGTTGCCACCGGGTTCAATCCGTCGAAATCTGTCAACGTCACGTATGATCTTACCCGTCACATCGATTGGACAAAGTTTAGGACAGCAGTAGATGAAGCCGTAACGACGGTAGAAAGGCTTTCACCGCTGGAAGAATATAACTTCCTCTCCAACCTGATCTTAGACAGCGCGCTTCAAGCTCAAACTCGACCAGTTCCAGGGACGTCATCTCGCAGGAAACCTCCTTCTCCATGGTGGGATCAGCAATGCACCGAGGTTTACCGTAAAAAGTCCGACGCGTTTAAAGTTTTCCGTAGACGTGGAACACCTGAGCACTTCGAAGTATACACGGCTCTCGAACGCGAACTTAAGAGCCTCATCAAGGCCAAGAAACGCGGTTACTGGCGAACATTCGTGAACGGGCTATCGCGCGAAACGTCCATGAGTACTCTTTGGAACACGGCGCGAAGGTTGCGTAACCGAACTACGAACAACGAGGCGAAGAGTACTCGGACCAATGGATCCTCAAATTCGCGCGAAAAGTTTGTCCAGATTCTGTGCCGGCACGGATGATTCCTCGCGAAAACACGAATTCGATAGATGAGATTAGCCAACCCTTTTCAATGGTAGAGTTCTCTCTCGCACTCCTTTCGTGTGGCAATACGGCTCCAGGGGCTGATAGGATCAAGTTCAACTTGCTTAAGAACCTCCCAGACGTCGCGAAGAGGCGCATGTTGAACTTGTTTAATCAGTTTCTGAAACTCAACATTGTACCGGATGATTGGAGACGGGTGAGAGTTATTGCCATTCAAAAACCTGTTAAACCCACGTCCGACCACAACTCCTATCGACCCATCGCGATGTTATCTTGTATTCGAAAGTTGTTGGAGAAAATTATCCTTTTCCGTCTGGACAAATGGGTTGAGACGAACAACCTGCTTTCAGATACTCAATATGGTTTCCGTAGGGGTAAGGGAACGAACGACTGTCTCGCGTTGCTTTCCACGGATATTCAGTTAGCTTTTGCTAAAAAGAGCAAATGGCTTCTGTATTCTTGGACATAAAGGGGCTTTTGATTCAGTATCTGTTGAAGTTCTTTCAGATAAACTCCACGCTTGTGGCTTTTCACCATTAATGAATAATTTTTGTACAATTTGCTGTCAGAGAAACATATGAGCTTCTCTCGTGGAACCTCTACAGCTTCACGATTTAGCTACATGGGTCTCCCCAGGGATCATGTTTAAGCCCCCTTTTGTATAATTTTTATGTCAAAGACATTGACGGTTGTCTAGGTGACAACTGTACGTTGAGACAACTTGCAGATGACGGCGTAGTGTCTGTCACGGGACCCAATGAGGTCGATCTGCAAGGACCCTTACAGGATACCTTAGACAATTTGTCTACTTGGGCTCTAGAGCTAGGTATCGAATTCTCTACGGAGAAAACTGAGTTGGTAGTTTTTTCTAGGAAGCATAACCCTGCACAACCGAAGCTTCAAATTTGGGGTAAGCCGATAACTCATTCTATGTCATTTAAATATCTTGGGGTCTGGTTCGATTCTAAGTGCACCTGGAGATCCCATATTGAGTATGTGAAGCGAAAGTGCCAGCCAAGGATCAACTTTCTCTGCACAATTACCGGAACCTGGTGGGGAGCGCATCCACAAGATCTTCTAACGTTGTACCGGACAACGATTTTGTCAGTTATGGAATACGGTAGTTTTTGTTTTCAGTCAGCGGCTCGGTCGCACTTCATTAAACTGGAACGTATTCAGTATCGGTGTCTTCGTATCGCGTTAGGTTGCATGCACTCGACTCACACCATGAGTCTTGAAGTGCTGGCTGGCATGTTGCCACTCTCGGATCGGTTTTCAGAATTATCTCTCCGGCTCCTCACCAGGTGTGAAGTTATGAACCCCCAGGTGATCGAAAATTTTGAGAAGCTCCTTGAGTTGAACCCTCAAACCCGCTTCATGACCTTGTACCATTTGTACATAACACAGGATGTCAGCCCTTCGCCGAACATTTCCAATCGTGTTTGCTTCTCCGATTTCGACAATTCGGTTCATTTTGATTTATCCATGAAGCAGGAGCTTCGTGGAATCCCAGAGCATCATCGTCCTATGATTGCTCCTGTGATATTGCTGCAAAGTTTGGCCAAGTTGATTCCACTAAATCGTTCTTCACTGACGGATCATTGATAGAGGAGTCAGCAGGCTTTGGTATATTTAATGAAATTTATAGCGCCAACCGTAAACTTCAAGCTCCTTGTTCCGTGTATGTCGCTGAATTAGCGGCAATACATTTTACGCTAGAAATTGTTGCCTCATTAACACCGGATCAATACTTCATTTTCACGGATAGTCTCAGTTCTATAGAGGCTATTCGCTTCTTGAGGCCGATAAAGCACTCCTCGTATTTTCTCATGAAAATACAGGAGCTTCTAAGTGCTTTATCTTCGCGTTATTTTATCATCACCTTTGTATGGGTCCCATCTCATTGTTCAATTCCGGGCAATGAGAAAGCGGACTCGCTTGCAAAGGTGGGCGCTATGGAAGGCGATATTTGTGATCGACAAATCGCCTTCAACGAATTTTTTCCTATTTTTCGTCAACAGTCACTCGGCAGCTGGCAGTATAAATGGAGTAAAGGAGATTTGGGGCGATGGCAACATTCTATCATCCCAAAGGTGTCGAAGAAATCTTGGTTTAGCGGGATGGATGTGGGTCGAGACTTCATTCGTGTCATGTCCCGCCTCATGTCCAATCATTATTCTTTAAACGCTCATTTATACCGGGTTGGGCTGAGCGACAGCAATCTCTGTGAGTGTGGACAAGGCTATCAGGACGCAGATCACGTTATTTGGTCTTGTGCTGAGCATTCTGGAGTCAGATCTGAGCTTTATGATTCCCTTCGGGCTCGAGGTAGACAACCCAGTGTGCCAATTCGAGATATTTTGGCTGTACGTGATTTGGAGTACATGAAACTCATTTATGTGTTTTTGACTAACATTAGCATTAGATTGTAGTTAGTTTAACCTGTATGTTTAGTATAAGTTTTTTTTTATATGTGTATGTGTGTGTGTTTTTTTTTCTTTTTCAAGAAATGTTCAAGTCAAAAGAAAACCATAAGTTGTATAGTTATAAGTGTTTAGATAATTTTGAATTTAAATTTAATGTGTAATGTAAACCAGACTTTAAATTCCCACCCTCCTTCCCATCCGTAATTTGTAATTCCTATTAACCTCGAGACGGCCGCGAGTAACCGGCTTTATCCTCCTAACTTTAGTTTTAAGATAAATGATGTATAAAAATATGAAAATTTGGCTCTGTAAAGTTAATTCGATTGAGCCTGTACAAATAAATGATTATTAAAAAAAAAAAAAAAAAAGACATTCGGTTCAGAAGCGTGAAAAGTTTGAAAGAGACTTTGAACTCTTCAAATTTTTCAAATCACTTTCAACAATAGGAACAGCGTTTTTTAGAAGCCCAAAGAATCTATGATTATTTTTGAATAAGTTGTTCACGTTGAAATTTCAACACTGAAAGTGGTTTGCCAAAGATCTGTTTTAAACTAATTCCCTTAAGATTTTTGAAGTATCAAATAGAATATCTTGCAAAGGTTTGCCATGTTCCCTTTATTCAACTTGCGCTCTAAATCCAAGCGCTCTTACTTTTCTCTTCACATGTCATGTAAATTTCTGTTCCCTGAGACCGACACATGCAAGCGTCCTTTACCGCATAAGAATAAGTTGAAAGAGATGAGAAAATAATTTAAATCAAACATCTTTCGTTGAATTGCGTAATGTCAGTTTCAGGGGACATAATTTTACACGAAATCTTTTTTACGTTCCCCGACTTTTTACAAACATGAATTACGTCTCGTGTAAAATTCATAATTTCTAAGTGTGAATCATCGCCCATGAGACTTTATACAACATGAAAACCGATTTTTTTGTGTGAATTGACTCATTTTTTCTTCTATTCTTGATTCAAAACATGTCTTGTCTGTCAAAACATGTCTTGGGATGTTTGCGTAGTTTCTGTTTCATAGTAACCAAATATTTTTCTATTCGTCTCAACTCTGGAGTGTTTGCAAAATTAAGGCCCTCTGGTACGAAGTTGACCCTATTTTCCTTTTACCACTCCAGCATCTGTTTTGAGTAGTGGCATGACGCCAAATCATATAATTGGTGGGCTCTTGTGCAGCCTCGGCAATGAAAGTAGACGTTCTTGTAGACCCACAGTTACGTACACTTGGCCATTAATGGTTGAAGTCATCACGAATGGAGCCCTTCGCATCCTGCATTTACAAGTTGCTTGCCAAATTGTGAATTTCTTGGCAAATTACGAGATTTTTTGCTTCCGTAGGTGATCTGGGTCATAGACTTTGCCTCTTGTCATGCAGTGAACAAGGCCTGGAATTTGCTGAAAGTCTGCCGTTAAGAAGGTTTCATCATCCATTAAGCAACATAGTTTTTTAGTCGGCATTCACGTATAAACCTTGCGTGTCCGTAATTTTACTGCCACATTCTTTTATGCCTTCTGGATATTAAATTAACGTAGAGCAGCCGGATTTTTTAACTTTTGCACAAAACTTTTGGCAAGGTTAGCTTTTATGCAATATCCCAGACAGAGGCGTTTGTTTTGCACCTGAATGCTTTTGAATTGCTCGTACAAAATTTCAAAATTTTTAGCTCTTCCGACTCCATTAAAAAAAAAACGGACTTTTCAATTAAACTTGCAGAATGTAAACATAGCATACTGAACTAGAATTACCCAATTTTTCAAAAAATAATAATAAAATCAATGTATAAAAGATAGCATTGTTGTGAGGCGCATTGAATATTGCAAACAATTTCGTTGTTCACGCCTCCTTTGGCTTGGAACTAAACCAGGGAAAAATTTTATTGCGCCTGTTAAAATTTATTAATTTTTTCTTTGAAGATTTTCATATAAATTATTAAAAGAGTTGACATTTTCAGCAGTGTTTGCTCTTCCTGTGAAGACTTATCAATTATTATGGATAATTATTATTTATTTGGCATGAAGTTATATTTGGTTACAGCTGACAAGTAACAAGACAAAAAAGCTCTAGTTATTTTAGAATAATAGAAATATTACTATCATTTCGAACGGTTTCTCATATCAATAAAATTCGAAACTAAAGCTTGCTTCAGATAGAATTGGAACAAAAACAATTGCCTGTATTTCAGTTATTTATTATTAGATTCAAGATTTTTTTTTATACAAACTTAGCGTTTTCTTCATACTTTTAAGAAAAAATACGGATAAAATTATTCGTCACGGTTTCAAAGGAATTCTAGAATTTTTCCTGTAACACGGCTCATTAGGCGGCGCACACCTTCTTCGTCCATCGTTTTAGCTATCTTATTCCACCAGGTCTTTATCTGATTGATGTCTTTGACAACCTTTCCCTTTGCCTTGAGTCTCCTCTTCATGATTGCCCAGTATTTCTCAATAGGGCGGAACTGGGGGCAGTTGGGTGGAGTTAAGGTTTTTCGGAACAACCTGGACCCCTTTCTCTGCATACCATTCTTGAACGACTTTGCTGTAATGACAGCTTGCCAAATCTGGCCAAAACATTACGGGATGGTCGTGGAGGATCGAAATGAACGGCAAAATTCGTTTTTGGAGACACTCTTTTTGGTATAGTTCCGACGTCATTGTCTTATTTGTAACGAAAACTTTCGTTTTTTGCCACAACTGCAAATGCCCTGCCAAATCATGAATTTTCGTGCAAATTTGTCGGCAAAAACAAATTTAAATTTGGCTGGAACATCCCCCGAGCCGTTGCCAAGTAAAATTTTTGACCTGGAATTTGCCCGAAGTCAGCCTTGACATAGGTTTCATCGTCCATCAGAAGACACCCGTCGAACTTGGTCAGCACCTGGTCGTATAGCTTCCGAGCACGGATTTTGGCCACACTATTCTGTTTTATGGTCCGATTTGGCTGTTTGCTAGCTCGATACGACTTGATTCCTTCCCGGAGTCGAGTTCTCCTCACGGTACTATGGGCAGCAACGAATTTTCTGGCCAAATCACGGTCCGACAGATTGGGATTCCTCTTAATCGTCTTCAAAATCTTACCACGCAGTTTCCGGTCGACAGTTCCACTCCGACGATTGGCTTGAGGCTTCCGAATCGTCGTCAATGTTTCCTTATACCGTTTGATAACGCGCCATACGGTATTTCTGGGCAATTTCAGCTGTTTAGCTAGCCTAGATGCAGACCACAATGGATTTTCCAAATAACTGTGCACAATTTTTTCCCTTCATTCGGCTTCCATGTTGATTGTTTACAAAGTACAGTCGATTTGCGGAATGTCAAAAATACATACGTGAAGCTGACAAAATTCCCGACACGTGGGCGCCGTCCACCAGGAGCGCCACAATATGAGCAAAAGTTTGTTCCAATTCTAAATGAAGCAAGCCTTATCTAAAAAAACCTTTCATCGTACATAAAAAAAGATATCTGCAAACAATCAACTATGCATAATCGTTGAATGCTCTGTTGTTTCACTTATGGTATTGATTAAATTAGACGAGTAACTCTATGCTCGTATCATATATCTAAATGTATGGTAAAATGGAACAGTCCACATCAAATCAGGCCTTTGTCGAGCCCTCACATGAGTACACACACGTACGTCTGTTCAAAAGTACGATTCAGTGAATCGATGATGATTCTTTTATGTGCACCCAACACTCTAATTAGATATTTTATCAGATAAAACAATTTAGTTCAACATGGGCTCC
>JASCZW010021614.1:0-10379 GCA_034211315.2 Aedes japonicus
TTTAAAACACATGTATGTGCCTCTTACTTACTCTTAACAGCTCGTCGATTGAAAAAGCTTCACTTAAAGTTATAAGACAAAAATAATGAATTATGGTTGGATTTATATTTATATATACCATTTATTAGTCTCGGTCATTGATAATATTACATAAACATTATATAAACTATTGATTGCTTTTATATATATTATGAATCCTGCCTTCTTCGTCATTCGAAAACAGTTTTACAAAAACTTCGTTTTCTGAAATTGGAACGAATGAGTGGTACTTTTGTGTACCTGCAATCGTTTTAGTCTGTCAGTAAATTTCATTCCATTCTGCTACCCCCTGTTCATACTCTTCATGTGATACATAACAAAACGACATTTTTGTTAAACAATCATCACTTTTTGGTTCGCCCATTCGAATAACTCTAATGCACTTTTTATAGGGTGTTCATGTTGTACAGCAAGGCTTGCATATCTTGCCATTCGTTTTAATGTACCACCAATTGCATCGCAAGGTCCCTTACCGTGGGATGTTGCGAAAAAATGCCATTCAGCATCAATATTGTATTTCTTTTTAAACTTACAAAGGCTTGCAAAGTTCTTCCTATTTTTATATTGGGATGCTGCCCCGTCAGACATAAACGTAGCTTTCTTTACTTTAATTTTTGTTTGCAAAAGCTTATTAGTTTTGAAATAAACACCTGCACCGCAATCGTATCATGTTTCAACACTTCTGAGATAACAATGAAACTGATATTTTTAAGTATTCCAGATTCCGTGTAATAAATGACAAAAGGGTGAATAGTGGCTTGCTCATTACTCCAATAACTACTTTGAACAGCATCTTGAAAAACAAATGAATAATTTTCAGAAAAATCACAAATTATTATTACTTCGCCGTCTTTAAGACAACTTTTATAATCTCTCAAGAAACTAGACTGCTGAGATTTGACAAAATCGTGGGATACTAATTGTTCCAACTTTTCACAAAAATAAGCAATAAATTCATCAATTGGTTTAACAAGTGTCTCTAAACTACATCTATCAGTTGAAATCCATTGCTCAAAAGATATTTCAACTAAACCACGTTTTTCTAATTTGTCTGTTAAACTACTCTCAAAATCTGAAAAGCCTGGACATCGTTCGCATTCACGGAGGTAACATTTTTTAGTTCTAGTTGATGAGCTACATAATATTTCTTCAAAACACAATTTATAATCATTCTCGAATGAATATTTTCTAAGACCATGAAGCATCAAGTTAATGTTCTCATGAATGGTGCAAACACAAATGTTATGAGAACCTGTGCTGCCAAGTAATTTGCAATGCTTTGGTCTTAGTGCTTCAAAAAAGACTAAACCCAACAGCATTTTGATGCATCTCTTGAAATTTAATAAGAGCTTACTCTTAATGAACAAACTAAAGTCGCATTTGAATATGAATCTTCTTACCATATCGACTCCTCACTGAAACATAGTCGTTCATACATCATTGTCCATTTCATCATCTTGTCGCACACTGCGACATCTATCTCGCTGTTACTTTCATCGCTTTAGCAAATTCGCTCCTTCATTCTCTGAGCGGCCCGACCGATACAGCCATAAAACAATTATAAATATATTGATTGCAATATTAAAACAATAGTGCTATTTATCTTGTTCT
Organism: Aedes japonicus; assembly: GCA_034211315.2. NCBI lineage: Eukaryota > Metazoa > Arthropoda > Insecta > Diptera > Culicidae > Aedes > Aedes japonicus. The sequence continues at coordinate 1,651 of JASCZW010021614.1, forward strand.
TTTCAAATGAGTCTTCTTATCATCCTGATATCAAAAGAAAAGAGGACATTAGAGTAATGTGAACGTTATAATATGAAGATCTTGGAAAATTTATCATTTCTGGTGGAAATCTCGATTAACTTAAGAAAAGAGCGAATTTTCTGAGGTTTTTCATTCTATTGAAATAAAATCCGAAAAATCTCGAAAACGGTTGCGTTCAGGTGATTTATCATTATTATCATTATTGTTTTTAATGATCTCCAAAATCATATTGTATAATTAATTTTCATTTATAATAATGAATAACCAAAATTTGAAATATGCACCAAAGTTCTGCTCTTCGGAAAACTTTTTTATTATAAGAGCGTCCATCCTAGAGTTTTTTTCAAAACGTGTCTTTTTTCTCAAATTTCCACAAAACAAATTTGAAAAATATTAAAAATATGTTTTTTTTATATTTGATTTTTAGTATTTATTTTCGATTTTTCTTTATGAAAAAAATTTTTTTTTCAGTGTACATTTTTTTACAAAGCCTTTTAGTTCTCTACAACTCCCCCATATAAAGTTTTTCTCTAAATGTAATGGTTTTTGAACTACGATTTTTCAAGTAAAATGTTGGAAAAAAACATACACCCATCTCAAAAGTTACTCTTGAATCCAAATAATCTTAACACCAGTGGATTTTTTTCAACATACCGAAGACGTGTACCAAGTTTCATCAAAATCGAAGATAGTTGAGTTTGGTGACCGACCGATTTGGCGTGGAATCAGTGATATGATGCTCAGTGATAGTTTCGACCGGCGTCACGCAAACTCGTTCCGTCCTCGTGTCGAACAGCTTTTTCAACGCTTCCTTCTTCTTATTCGTCATTATCATCGCTGGACGGCCACTACCGGCCTTCCGCTCCACGCTCAGGAATGCCAGGATCCGGTAAACTGTACTCACGGGCACGTTTCCGTCTCGAAAGTGGTCTACCGTAAACTTTTTTCCACGATAACCGTGCGTTTTGTAAAACCGTACAACACGCTCGCGGAGTGCTTGCTGTTTCAACGTCATCTTCGATTGAACTGACAGCACCCGAGCAAAAAGAAACTTGCCACCCATTTCTAGGGAATCCAGAGAGCAATTCTCTTGGAAAGGAAAAAAAATACGCTCTTTACTTTTATAACAGAAACGTATTGAAATCATTCTCATTTTTCATTGAACACCCGTTATGAATACGTGCATATGTGAGTGAATATTTTTTGCTAAAACATGGTAATGAGAGGGACCATCAGGCCACCCGATTTAATCAGACCGAATCTAGAGAGTTGGAATGATAACTCACTATTGCTAACAGTTTGTGAGCAGAGGGCAGGCTTTTCTCTCTACACATTCGGGCATTCGCATGTTAGGTAGCTTGCTTGTTTGATCAATTGTTCAATCTTGTTGTTCAAAAGAAGATTCTCTATATCTCTGTGGTCCTTCATCCAATGGTGAGATTCTTTATATCCCTGTGGTCCTTCTTCCAATGACATGATTAAAACAATCGGAGGATATTGAAATTAAACAGAGAGGAGAGCCTGTTGCCGTCGAACGTAACCGTCAAATCAGTCAAATTTCAATTCGTGCAGTATTCAAACAACTTTTGGCTGCGCCCTGTTGTTTACGTGCAAATTTAACTGATGTTGTTATAATTTTTCAATTTTTTGCACGGAAGTTTGAAAATTTGTGGTCTATCTTCTGAGCAAAGAAATCGGTGGTCTTCCGATCAGAAAACTGTCAGTTTAAATCGCATAACGGAAAAATTAACAACAGTGCTCTTTTGTAGTTTCCCCGAGACGAGGTAGAAATTTACAAAAAACTCGATTATAAAACTCTACCTGGACCACAGTTTTATACCTAGCCGAAGGGAAAGGATGTTACTCGATCAGTGAAAGCCATTAACACCAGAAGAAGGTAAAAATATCTTGTCCATTCATTACGACAGACACAATGAATGGTCAAATCTACGTGAAGGCGTGTTTGCAACAGTTTGTACTAGAGTGGGTACATAAGAAACAATTTCGTATTCGTATCAAAGGAGATAAATCCACCAAACTGCACACAGAATCGCCCTAACCAAACTTTATGGACTTTAAAGAAGGCGAAGCTGAGAAAACACATCGGATAGTGTGGACAATTTTCAGAAAGATTGACCAAAAATTGTGAAAATGGTAGGAGAAAGCACTGAGCAAAAGCTTATGAGTAGTGATAAGGGAAAAGTTAGAGAACTCGCTTACCCTACGAAAAATCAAGCAAATTTAAATGAAGATGGAAAGAAAACATGGTTATTTACTTTGATACTTACTATTGGATTCACAAATAATCAAAAATTACAGTATGTTCTGTTTTTATTCTAGAAAAAAAGTGTATTTATATTTTTCGGAACAGTCTATACCATCGTCTCTTATGCAGTTATTCAAGGACAATGTGTTGTCGGCCCAAGCCACAGTTAACTCACGAACACACTTGGTTTCAAAAATAATAATAACAAATATCTGAATAACAAAGCTGCCATAATTTTAAATAACATTCGTTTGAGTTATTGTCTAGCTGTGTTCCAACTAAGTTGATTTTGAGTGATGAACAAATTATATGTCACACTACATTATGTACTAATTGAAGAGCAACTCAACCCTCATATATATTGTATGTTTAAAGAACAGAATCTTCTCAGTTAATAGAACCAAACCCCCATCCATTTACTCAACATACTCACCGGCAATGATCACCCGGGCCGATCGGCTCACGATCGTCCCGATCCCGTCCACCGTGAGCAAACAGTGGTAGAATCCCGTCAGGCCCCGGTTGCTCTCGACCGTGCTAATGTACAGCGATCCATTGGTCAGCTGCGAACGGAATGTGTCTCCCACGATGCCGATGTCCTGCCCATCTGGGCCACGCCACCGAATGTTCGGGGCAACCTTTCCCTCTCGGAGCACTTTGGGGTCCACGCGACCGGCGCACTGCAGCAGGACGGAGTTTCCCTCTGGCACCGTCATGTCGGAGGGTTCCACTGTGAATTCCAGCGCTGTGGACGAAACAGAAGAAAAAAAGAAGAAAAACGAAAGGGAGTCAGATGATAAATTACTTTTTACTGTTTCCAATTAATCAAGCGATCAGTCGCGGGTGATAGCTTAATTAAATTTTGAGCGATTAAGTGAATCATCGGAGTGGTACCCTTTCCCGCTGGTGGCGTATCGCACTTCAGTTAATTGTAATCACATGTTGTGACTGCTGTGGGGTGAGCAACGTGACGATTGAAGTGCACTCTTTTCGCTTTTATGTTAGCAACTATCATCGAGTGAGCGCAACAGATGTGATTAATAGCCACCACCGCCATCATCGGCATCATCATCATCGATGGACGGAGGCGATTTTGCCAGTTTTGCTGGACGGAATCCGGTTGGCGGAAGAGGGGATTTATGCTCCGTCATCGCGCTTCCTCTATCAAGATGGTGTGAAAAATATAAAACTCTTCACACGATTATTACCACATTTCGAGATATGGGTTGTGGGCAAGTTAATTGGCACAGTAGAATGGGTGATTGTTATCAGCACGCGTTTTGTGGTTTCAGAGTATGCAACTGGCTATGCTTAATGTTCGATGTTTGCCGATTGATGAATTGCGTGATGGCAGTTTCATAAAGGGCTGTTTGGAACGGGTTGAAATCGACGCACATCGTACAGACAGATCTGGGATGAGCATGGTCGCTACTCCGTAATTTCGAGATCAGCTGTTACTTCATAGAAAACCAATAGATGATGCTTGGCACTAACATGCATCCGGGATGAGTAAAAACTGTTCATCCAAGCAATACCGGCGCCAACACGGCCCAAAAGCAGGTCTTTTTTGGAAACTTAGAACACCTCTGTAATAATTGGGATGTTATTAAAAAAGCAGTTTTAGAGCACGGTTCGTTTTGATAAGCGATACGCTGAATTTGCAGTCCATCTAGTATGCTAATTACACATTAATAATAAATTCAATAGGTATGAATACGCTACTCACCCTTCCCAAGTAACATTGCCAAAACCATTCAGCTTTATTAAGTTTTATTACAGTTTTATGAACGCCACAGGAAATCAAAACTCCTATTAAAGGTTTTATTTTGACTTTATGAACTCATAAAATGCTGTTTTGAAATGCCTTTTTAGGACTCATTCATATTATCATATTATGGTTAGTTGAAAAAGAATTTTGAAACCATTTTGCCTCCAGTAAATGTATTCAACGAAAAATTGCTATTTTGAGAAATCACCACATGACTAAATAGTTTTATAGTAGCCATTGCGAAGATAAATTGGCTTTTTGGAAAAACTGTGATTTTTTTCAATCGCCATATTAATGTTAAAGAAATCATTGAAATGTGGAAAAATATGCACACCAAAAATTAAATTTGATGCAAATGACCAGTTTCGGCATTCTTTTTACCTGATTGAGTTCCATCAATATTTAGGAAATTCATGATTAATTTATCGATAGTTGTTTCAATTTTATTTTTCTTGTTTTAAACTCGCATAATTTTCGAGGCGCATTAGTTTTCAGTTTTTATCGTGCCAATGTTTACCGTAAAATTAAATGCGCATATGATTTAGAGCATGATATGGTATGTAAAACTCAATTTGTTCTGGATATTTTGCTATCAAACATTATTTACCACAACACTAGAACTTTTGCTTACATATTATTTACTGTTAAATGAATCAGAAGAGCTGAGAACCGAACAAAGCAGAACAAAAAAAAACAACCACGATACCACAGTGAAGTTTGACAGCTGTGTTGGCCCCATGCAGGTTTTGATGGCAGCCAATAGGTTTTATGAAGGTTCTCAAGTAACATCTTTCACTAGAACATTTTCAAAACCTTTATGGTCTTATAAAGGTTTTATTAAATTATTTTTACAACCGTCTAAAGAGTAGGCCACTTTGTACATATTTCGGCCTTAAAAAAAGCATAGAGACGGTGTTTGTGGACAAAACAGTTTTGGATGTAGTTTTATCAACAAAGCCGGGACGGGTGCTATTCGGCTGGAATAAAACTAAAATTATTACTTGGGTTGTGCTGTATGACGGGCTTGAGACGTTTCTCAAAAGAATCGCACGCGGCATGCACATGGCCCATCGGCATCTCGACCCAGGTCTTGGAAACGAATTTCTCAAACTGGTCCACAGTCGTACATAAAAGTCCAGGAGATGATAATGATCCTTCCCGTAGAGGTCCCAAAGTGCCTTGTGCCACAATCTTCTCCAGAACCTCAGGCTTATAGTCGGCGGCGTTGATTTTCACGTTTTTCTCGATAAATACCAGTGGGAGCTTCCCACGCCTGGACACAACCCCCCTGCCCCCCCAACATTCACCGACACGGCGCTCTGGAACCGTGGGATGTTTATGTGGGACTGGCCAACACCGGCACCCACATCTGATCGTTGTGCGGCTGTTGCAAGACAATGAGTTTCTCATCAGAAAACACGAACTCCTGGTCTGCGTGCCACGAAAGTATCAGTTTGGCTATGTCCAGCTTCTTCTTCGTTGTAGCCCCGGTTACCCCGGTTCTTGTACGGCTTGTATCTCAGGTCCTTGGTCATGATGGTGTGGGCAGTCCCGATCGACAAATTCATGTCAGCAGCGATCTTCCGGATTGAGCGGCTAATTTTTCGACGAACCCGCTCTCTCACCGACCGCGGCCGCCCAGATCTCGCACGGTCCTTGGCCAAGCCCGTCTCTCGCTTCGCCGTGGGATTTCAACTGCAGGAATATGTTGCCGGGTCGCTCACCTCTCGCTCACCTTTCAGGACCTGAAAGAGGGCCATTACACAATCCTGGGCCCGGATACTCCTACCCGGTTGAGCAGATCCGAGGACCACTCAACAATCGTCATCTTCCTCAATAATATGGGGAACATTATCGCCCAGTCGGTCGTGCACCAGGAGCTCATCTCAGACCACTATCAATTGGTGGCTGAAGATGGCTCCTCGGCCAACCGGCATCGGATCACCAGACGGAACTACCATTGCGCCAGATGGAAGAGGTTCCGATAATAACAACGTTGACGATAACATCGATTTCGACATGCACCTAGATTCGGTAGATGACATCGAGCGGCAGCTGCAGAGCATCGAGCAAGCAATCTCCCAGGCCCGGGAGCAAGATATCCTGGAAGCAAGATATTATCCCAGTGATAGATCAGGCCAGCAACTCTGTACCCATTGATAGACCCACTAAATATTTGATACAATTGCGCAACGCCACACGAAGGCAATACCAGCGAACTGGTCTGCCTACTTCAAAAAGTCATTGCAATCGAATGACAAAAATTAATAAATCCAGAAAGGTGGACCTCAGAAATAACAGTTTTGCCGACAAGATCCGTTCTCTTCCAGATTGTGCAAAGCCTTTTTGAAAGTTGACAAACATTTTAAAAACTAAATCAAGGGGCCTGACTCCACCATTGATTCCACTAGACATGGCTCCAAGGATCGCTTGATAACTCCTGCAGAAAAGGTTGCAACACTTCGTCAGCTCCCACAATCTCGGACCATACATCGAGAGTCCGCACGGAGCTACCGTTAGCGAGTTTGTAAACAACATTCATCTAAGTCCCAACGATTGCTCGGAAGAGTTGACCTATATCAAAACGTCAAAGAACATTAAGGCCCTAGGTTTCGACAACATCATGAACTAGGATCTCAAGCTATTGAGCCTCCAGTTCAACGATCATCTGGCGTTGATCTTCAACCAATGCCTATGATTTAGATACTTCCCCTCGTATTGGGAGTCAGTCAAAGTCATTTTTATCTAGAAGCCTTGGAAAGATCTTTCCTCTTTGAAGAGTTATAGACCAATTCGCCTTCTCTCAGAATTTTCCAAGCTATTTGAGAAAGCGATCTATCGTTGGCTTCTTTCATCTGCCGACGAGCTCAACATCTTGCTAGAAGAACAATTTGGTTTCCGACGTTTTCGAATCTGTATCAAAATCATCTGCCATGGCACTTCTGGAAGATCTTTTATAACGTGTGGCATGATGGATTGGTGTACAAAATAAAACGATACAGTCTTTCCATCTTTCTGGTGAAGATAAATTAAAATTATCTGTCGGACAGGATGCTCCGTGTTTCGCTGCATGTTGCAGTTTACAATCGTCAAGAGATCTCCGCCGGTGTTTGGCAGGGAAGTATACTAGGTCCACTTCTTGAGACCTTTGTCGTTATTTGTCGATGATACCGCAGTCATCCACAATGGGAGGGGAGCTAGAGCGCTTACCGTCAGAATACTTCACTGAATGGAAGATCTGTATCAACGCAGCAATGACCCAGGTCATCCTCTTCTCACACTTCAATTCTCCAAAACTTGTTCCGCCTGAGGATTGTAAAATAAGCCTCAATAGCACAACGGTGGAATGGACCAATTCAGCAATGTAACTTTCTGTTGAAGCTACCCATTGATCGACACAAGGTCTAAATTATTCCTGAAAAACAAGCTGGCTATCTACAAGCAAATCATACTCCCGGTCATCGAGTACGGTATGCCAGTCTGGAAGAGTTGCGAAAAAACACATCACCTGAAGCTTCAACGTATTCAGAATAAGCTCCTCAGGATGATCCTTAGCACCCTCTTGAGGACAAGGACAACTGATGTCCACCTACTGTTCGAGATAAAGTTTTTCGAAGAGCGATTCAAGTAGCCTACTGTTTACTCCAGATCCCAAGTTAGAGCATATTCAGAAAGAATTAGGAAAATTTGGAGCCTCCAGTCATCAATCAGAAAGTTTTGGATCACTGAACAAGTTTGTAGAAAACATAAACCTTCTAAATGGACAGGATCCTAAGATATAGTATACTTCGAAAAATCACATCAATCAATTACTCCACCTGATAAGATCCTGAACAACAAGGCCTTAATCTACACTGAACCCTAGCATTCTTCTTTTATCGAAAGAAAATCTTCCGTCGGTTCATATCAAGACGATTTTCTAGAAACCAGAATGTTTAACAAATAATAATACGCGAAGCGAACTGACCTTGCGTTGAAATTCGAGTTCATGCTGTATGAAAAATCGTCATACCTAACTGGAATGCGTGTGGCTTTGGAAAAATCCAATAACGCAAACCATTTGTAATGTGTATGATAAACATTCCATTTTTCATCATTAGGAAAAACCTATCAATCGCTATCAGAACTGGTACCAACCAGAATAAAGAATGGAAAACCGACCGTCTTTTTAAACAATTGAGAATTGTGAATAGTGAAATGTGAAACAATTTAATGTTGATGAATTCAACTCAAACCCTTCTTATTTCACTGCTGATGAACACAGTTATGAAGCCAACGTCATATTGATTGAATTAGGTTGTTTGTCATACGAATCATGGATGAACGTCATACGAACTTAACCGTAAGACAATCATCCGATTTCCGAATGCTTTTCGTTTAAGGGCGCAATCAATTTACTTTTCAGACGATCTTGGGATGATGATTGGGTTCAGTATACTGAACAGCTTTGCTGAAGACTGAAGCCTTGTATTTGAGACGGATCCATCATATTCCAAACATGTATAAGCGACACTAGTGCCGCGTGGGGGATATATTCGAAAGTTATCAGTTACCAATGAGCAGAGGTGATCAACTGTAATGATCAACATAATCGAAGACGTAAACCTTATTAATGATCAAAATGACTACTTACATCTTGGTCAGGAAACATAATAGCACACCAATGTCGCGTAG
>JASCZW010021615.1:0-10378 GCA_034211315.2 Aedes japonicus
GTATAAGTTTGAGCAGGCATCCCGTATGTACCAAACAAAACCGAAATCCAACCCTGATTAATAGAATCAAGAGATTTTTTTTTCTTTTTTTTGCATTACAAGCTTATTGCTTTCACAATTAGCTTATTGCTTGCTCTTAACTTAGTGTTCTAGATGCACTTCCACAGGAATTAATTGAGAGCTTTCGATGCCAGGTACCATTTTTGCATTAGTATGATTGTGCGGCAAGTACAATCATTCAAAGTCTGCGCTTACATTCATCCTCGTCATCATGCCGGTCATGTGGTTGGGGGTGGTGTAGGGGGCTTCCGAACTCCAATATCAGGCGAGTATTTCAAATATTATTTACTTTCGAATCTGTAGACTTGCAGTTACTCCACGTCCACCAACTGCACTGTCCGCTCCCATTAAGAATCTGCGAGTGTATTACCAAAATACCAGAGGACTTTCAACCAAACTGGATGATGTTTATCTTGCTGCACTTGACGGTGAATATGATGGTTATGTTTTCACAGAGACCTAGCTCGATATACGAATCAACTCAGTTCAGCTTTTCGATGACAATATCAACGTATAAAGGGTGTCCCACATAAAATTGCATCACGGGAAAAACGCTGTAGGAAATTTCCCATTTCACAGATCCATTTCAAATTTCTAGACAATAGAATATAAATTGTAAGTAAGCTTTTGGCATATTTATTTCATTCAATACCGACTGAAAGTTTAGCTCCACTCATTAGGTTATATACAACATCTGGCTGCAGCTTCTTCTGTACGGAAACCCACTTTTTCTTCATATCTTCCTCAGATTTGACTTCCTTGAGATGCTTTCGTAGTGCCAGCTTCATAATAGCCCAGTATTTTTCGAGCCATAGATTCGGTGCGTTGAGGGGGCTCATGCCCTTGAGTACAAATGTGACCCCGTTAGTGGAACGAAGCTAGACCCGACCAGAAGATCGTAAGGCCTTCATGATGCTTCAACAGAGAAAGCAGACGCTTCTCTAGACACTCCTTGAGGTAGATTTTTCCGTTTACAGTTTACGAACGGCGCGTTCCGTTTGCCACATGAGCATATCGCTTGCCAAGTCATGTATTTCTTGGCAAACTGTGAAAGTTTCTGCTTCCTTACTTTCTCCGGAACTTTAAACTTGTTTAGAACAGTAGCCCCGGAAGCTGCTGGAAGTCCATCATGACGTTTGTATGTCTCATCATCAAAAATGAGACAATGAGGCTTCGTCACCATTTGGGTGAAAATTTCCGGGCCCGTGACTTCCTCACCGTAATTTGTCACAATTTGGAGCCTTCTGTACGGTGTACGTTTCACTGCCCCTCCCAGTCCTTGACTCTCTGAACGAAAGACTTGGACAGAATCAACTTTTTGGCCACATCGTTGTCCGAAGCACTGAGATTCCTTAAACGCTTTCACGACACGCTTGTGATCCAGATTAGTAATGGAATATTCATTCTGAAGGCATTTCTCCTTCCGTTTGTTGTTCAGAGTTTCGTAGTAACAACGTTTAATCACACGACTCACCGTTGACTGCACGATTCCGAGTTGTTTCCCGAAGTCCAAAATTAATTCGCGACATTCCTTTTCGGGGGACGACTTTTTTTTCCAATTTTCGAAAAACTGACAGCGATAAAAATACATTAAATAAAAACACTCTAAACTATTTCCAACCAAATTTTCAAGAGGAAATACCCAATACGTAATTTTCAAGATCGTTTTTTTCGTGACGCAATTTGATGTGGACACCCTTTATTGTAACCTTGTATAGTAGATAAAGCTACTGTTAAACTAGTAGATTTTATCTTTTTTTTCTGAACTCCAGGACAGAATGGACGGTCTAGCGCATCTAAAAAAAGTATTTCCTACTTTTTCAGTTATTTATATGTTATTTATCATCGAATCAATGACAATATATCAAATTGCTTGTATAGTACCGCTTGAAAAAATTTAGACCAGGAAGAGTTAAATTTTGTTGTCAATGTAATAGCATTTGAATATTCCAGATCGAGATTTGATACAATGATAGTTTCACGTGGAGCTTACTGCCCAGGTAACCAATAAGCATCAGCATATGCAGTAAATCAACCCTTAATCTGCATTTCAGATGCTACAAGCCTTATATTTGCATTATATCAGCACCTTGAATGCTATTCGCTGTTAAGTTGGATTTCAAATGCTATTCAAATGCTTGAAGCTGAAATAAGCATTTCGAATGAAAAACAGCATTAATAAAGCAATGTCATAGTATTGCAGTAAAGCAGACGTATATTGGGCCATTTATGTAGCCATTTATATAAGGTGACTAAAATGCTTGATGGGCTGCCGTTAACTGCTTATTAGTTATCTGGGTAAAATTCCAATTATGATGGGTTTACAAAACTATTCACACAGCCATAGGAGTCGACAATAACACATAACTCGGCTAAGATCTACAGGGTGTTTTCATCATTGTGTAGGTGCACACCATTTGCATTCTGTGTATTGGTATTGGAGCCAGCTTTAGACTCAATTATAGGCTTACCGAGGGCACGATTTGTCTCCCAGCTTAAACGTCGTTAAGGAATATTTTGTATTTTCAGTTTTTGACACATTTTTAAATTTTATTCGAACTAACCGAACATTTTGCATTTACACAAAAACAACATTGAATGAATAACTAACTAAAGAAATAGACAGCTATTGTTCAGTTCACGCTATCCATTAGGCCAACTATGTATGTAAATTATAAATACAATTATGCAATAATAATCCAATTATGTTTATATTCATATCATGCTGATCAAAAGTGTGGCGTGTACTTAAAATGAACTTTGTAAAAGCAATGCTTGAGGTTTGAAGTAAGTTTGTCGGTAGCTTCTTGAAAACTTAAAGGTTTGATTTAAAAAGAGGAAGATACTTTCATCAACTTTGGTATTAAACAAAAGCTGTACTTTGTAGATAATTCAGTTCGGAATGTATGCATGGTGTCATGTTTTTCAACTTGACAGGGAAATCTTTATGTGTTTCTCTAGTGTTGTCCGAACTTTAGATTGCTTCGGTTGTAAAGACTGAATATTTAATATTAAACAACAGAAAAAAACATGGGACATTTCACCTTTACTGGTTAGGGAAATTTTTTTCAAACCTTATCAAAATTTATTTTTTTGTTGCAACTAACTATATTCATAACTATTGATCATATGACAAACCAAATTGAGAAAATTTCAAAGCAAAGTTATTTTTTGGATAGACCCAGTTCTGGCTTCATAGGCTAACATTAGAGCTATTGACCCTGTTTAACCCATTCAAACTCCACAATATAATAATGATTACGTTGTGAAACTCTTTTTGAAAAAGCTACACCTGCATTGTTCCGACATTGCAATACTTTTCAACCTTCAACGAAACCACAAATCAAAAGAAGCGCAAAAGGGCAAACCCCGAGTCCGCACTAGGCGCCAGAAAGAGAAAGCCCCCGAGAAGTATTATCACGAACAGGTCAGCGGGAATCGCCTGGTCCAGAAGAGGTTCCTCTCCAACTCCGCCGACCATTCCGAGGCCACACGACACAATCGACGTCGGAGTAGTTGCGGTGGCGACGCCAGCGGCAATGGCAACGACAAGCAGAAGCAACCCGAAAGGTTACATAACAACACACTCTACTAAATGGCACTCTATTAATCAAGTGCAGATCAGCAATGAGAAAATACAATACGAGTAACAAAAAAAAACTCTGGTAAACAAGGAATCGCCGAAGAAGCGAAACGAACCAATCTTTGGCCAGAGAAAGAGGAAAAAAAAAGAACAGATAAACTGACATGCGAAATGGCACATCGTAATTGTGGTACATGCACTTTACGTGTGTGCACGCGCAATCGAACCCCGGCCCTGGTCGCCACCGTCGTTGTCGGCTCGAGCACAAAGCCGGTCCAAGTGGAAGATCGAGAAGAGCACTCCACGGTTGTTGTGTTTGGGTAATTGATAACCTTTGGCTAACAGTTTTCGTATACCCACTCCAAATCCGACAATTAGGAATTCGACTTTAGGTGTTTGAAGTCGTAATCGCAAACAAGTTCCTAGAACACCGAATAATCACAACATCTTACGCCAGAACAATGGATATTCCCCTGGGGCGAACAGCCGAGGAGCTACCGATGCATGTAATTGCAATTATTATTAATAATGTACGTGAGGAGATTCACGGCGAACTCGCGAGAACAATGGAGAAATCAGTGCCGGCGTTTTGTCGGCATTCAATCGCGAAAGGCAATTGAATTTTGAGTAAGTGAAACCTTGTGGATCGGTTCTGCGTTCCTTCGGGCAAGTTTGTGCGCATATCAAAACGCAACTGAAGGCGGCACTGGAACAGATCCAGATTGGATTGTTCGGCTTGTTCCTTTGTTTTCCCTCCGAAAGACGACGACGCGTTGTCTTGGTGGCGGTGATAAGCGTGAGGTTTTAGCTTTGATACCGCTCTTGACCCGTTTAATCGGGAAAACAAACAAAATGCATTACGGTTGCTTCTTGAGAATAGTCGCAAAATAAGGGGATGAGATTCATTTCAAACATAAGTTATGGTGGAGGAGTACAGTCAGATGAGCAATAGGCTGATGCAAAATTAGAAATATTTGCTCCCCTAAGCTTAATCGACGCCAATTTGGGTCCTGATAGTCCCCAAAAAATTTAAACACATTTGGTTTTAATTTGGCTTTGCACACGCTATTCAAAGTTTGTATGGGAATTAGTATGAAGAATCTCAAACTTACATTTCCAGATCCCTAACATCTTGATATTATGTCCTAAAACCAAATCTTATAAAGATTCATATAGTGTAAGTTGCCAACTACCAAAATGCCGAAGATACCTGACATGTAAATTTTATACAAAAATAGTTATTCAACAAATATAATAATAAGAAGTAAAAATATGTAATGTACATAAAATATATAAATATAAAATATATAAAATATATATAATAATATAAATCAAATAAAATACATAAAATATATAAATATAAAATATAAAAAACATATAAATAATAAGAAAACAAAAATAACAATAAAACATCATACCTAAAGTGTGTATTTCATGTTTTATTGAATAACTATTTTTGTATAAAATTTACATGTCAGGTATCTTCGGCATTTTGGTAGTTGGCAACTTACACTATATGAATTTTTATAAGATTTGGTTTTAGGACATAATATCAAGATGTTAGGGATCTGGAAATGTAAGTTTGAGATTCTTCATACTAATTCCCATACAAACTTTGAATAGCGTGTGCAAAGCCAAATTAAAACCAAATGTGTTCAAATTTTTTGGGGACTATCAGGACCCAAATTGGCGTCGATTAAGGTTAGGGGAGCAAATATTTCAAATTTTGCATCAGCCTAATGGGCAAGCTAGACAAACTTAATGTAAATTCGTTTCAGCCAATCATATAATAAAAAGTTAGATCGTAAAAATCAAATAAATTCAGACTTACGTAATTCTCATTTAAAAATAGAGCCAGAAAGATCGAAGCAATCCATTAAAAAAAAATCTTTGTTGTTGTTTTTAACATTTGTGAATACAAAGAGGGATTCCATCCAGAATGTGCCGGAAATCCCAAAAATCATACCCGATCATCATTGATTTGGATGAAACTTGGCACATGAGTTCGGTACATTGGAAAAAAAAAATTCCACTGGTGTTAAGATAATTTGGGTTCAAGAGTAACTTTTGAGATGGGCGTATGTGTTTTTTCCAACGTTTTACTTGAAAAATCGTAGTTCAAAAACCATTACATTTAGAGAAAAACTTTATATAAAGGAATTGTAGGGAACTAAAAAGCCTTTCTTAAAAAAATATACACAGAAAAAAAAATTTTTTTTTCATCAAGAAAAATCAAAAATAATTACTAAAAATAAAATATCTAAAAAAACATATTTTTAATATTTTTTTAATTTGTTGTATGGAAATTTGAGGAAAAAAGACACGTTTTAAAAAAACTCTAGGATGGACGCTCTTATAATAAAAAAGTTTTTCAAATAGCGAACTTTGGTGTATATTTCAAATTTTGGTTATTCATTCTTATAAATAAATTTTGATGTTACAATATGGTTTTGAAGATAATTACAAACAATAATGATCATAATGATAAACCACGTAAACGCAACCGTTTTCAAGATATTTCTGATTTTCTTTCAATAAAATTTCAAAACCTCAAAAAATACGCCCTTTTCATAAATTACTCGTGATATTAAAACAACAATAGCTAACGATTGTTTCTCTTGTGTTTTTAGCCTTTTTAAAACACATGTATGTGCCTCTTACTTACTCTTAACAGCTCGTCGATTGAAAAAGCTTCACTTAGAGTTATAAGACAAAAATAATGAATTATGGTTGGATTTATATTTATATATACCATTTATTAGTCTCGGTCATTGATAATATTACATAAACATTATATAAACTATTGATTGCTTTTATATATATTATGAATCCTGCCTTCTTCGTCATTCGAAAACAGTTTTACAAAAACTTCGTTTTCTGAAATTGGAACGAATGAGTGGTACTTTTGTGTACCTGCAATCGTTTTAGTCTGTCGGTAAATTTCATTCCATTCTGCTACCCCCTGTTCATACTCTTCATGTGATACATAACAAAACGACATTTTTGTTAAACAATCATCACTTTTTGGTTCGCCCATTCGAATAACTCTAATGCACTTTTTATAGGGTGTTCATGTTGTACAGCAAGGCTTGCATATCTTGCCATTCGTTTTAATGTACCACCAATTGCATCGCAAGGTCCCTTACCGTGGGATGTTGCGAAAAAATGCCATTCAGCATCAATATTGTATTTCTTTTAAACTTACAAAGGCTTGCAAAGTTCTTCCTATTTTTATATTGGGATGCTGCCCCGTCAGACATAAACGTAGCTTTCTTTACTTTAATTTTTGTTTGCAAAAAGCTTATTAGTTTTGAAATAAACACCTGCACCGCAATCGTATCATGTTTCAACACTTCTGAGATAACAATGAAACTGATATTTTTAAGTATTCAGATTCCGTGTAATAAATGACAAAAGGGTGAATAGTGGCTTGCTCATTACTCCAATAACTACTTTGAACAGCATCTTGAAAAACAAATGAATAATTTTCAGAAAAATCACAAATTATTATTACTTCGCCGTCTTTAAGACAACTTTTATAATCTCTCAAGAAACTAGACTGCTGAGATTTGACAAAATCGTGGGATACTAATTGTTCCAACTTTTCACAAAAATAAGCAATAAATTCATCAATTGGTTTAACAAGTGTCTCTAAACTACATCTATCAGTTGAAATCCATTGCTCAAAGATATTTCAACTAAACCACGTTTTTCTAATTTGTCTGTTAAACTACTCTCAAAATCTGAAAAGCCTGGACATCGTTCGCATTCACGGAGGTAACATTTTTTAGTTCTAGTTGATGAGCTACATAATATTTCTTCAAAACACAATTTATAATCATTCTCGAATGAATATTTTCTAAGACCATGAAGCATCAAGTTAATGTTCTCATGAATGGTGCAAACACAAATGTTATGAGAACCTGTGCTGCCAAGTAATTTGCAATGCTTTGGTCTTAGTGCTACTAAAAACTAAACCCAACAGCATTTTGATGCATCTCTTGAAATTTAATGAAAGCTTCTCTTAATGAACAAACTAAAGGCGCTTTTGAATATGAACCCTCTTACCTTCACTCCTCACTGAAACGTAGTCGTTCATACCAGGGGTTGCTCGTGTAATCTCATCACTGTCGTAAAATTGCAAAATTTGGTTTTTATTTCAGGTTCAGACCGTGTCCCAGCTTTTCGTTAGGGGCAGCTAAAACACCTTCGTGCTTTGCAAGGAATTTAGCTTGTGATACGATGTACTTGTTTGTTATTCCAAATTCTGCCATTACTCTTTGGTTGTCCAAGATTGTGGTAAAACCGAAAGTATCCTTACTTGATCGTCCCTCGAAGTTTCTGGATCAGCATACCGGTCCTTTAGCTGCGCGATTATTTCGTCATATTCGGCTGCTTTCACTTTCAATTGTTCCAGGTCATCCTCCTCCGCTTGATCCCCAAATATGTGTGTCCGAATGCCGTTTGAAACATCTTTGAACTTTTTGCGGGCATAATTTACGTTCAGGAACTTTTTAGCCGATATTGGCGAAACGTTGATTCAGCTACGCCCTTGTTAAATAGCTCAATATTATGGCGCCTTGAATAATCTTGCACACTGCTATCAGATGGCACTGACATTAATGATATTGCCGATGGCGTTTCCTCGAGACCATACAAGTCTACTTGCCGTGATGTAGATGGTTGTGGATCCATAATGTTAGTAATTGATGGTTTCTCACTAGGCTCCGAAATTGCAGCATGGGATTGTTCCGTTCTATTTAAATGCAAACGACAATTATCACAAATCATCAAAGAAGTGTCCAAATGTGTTTTGCCCATAAACTTGAGTTTTTGACATTTTGTTCGGTTAATTTACGAAGGTTTTTGAGCACCGTTTAGTAGGAAACGGCATACAACACTTCTTCATGTTAAACTCCATTTTCAGTTCACTCAGATAGATTTTACTGATGAATGCGACTATGTATGAGCATATATATTGGCTGTGGTACCTTTGGAAATGCAGGTATAAAACATCTCTGGTAGTTTACAGGCAGCGTACATTAGCTGTTTTTTATGAGAAGATATACCTGACATACGTTATAGCTGCTATTTGTCTACCTACCTTAAACAATATGTGTTACTTTCATCGCTACATCACCGAACTGTTCGGAGTGTAGTTTTCACACACTACACCCGACCTCTAACATCGTTGGAGCTTGGCAAAATAGTCAGCAGTTCGATTAATATGCTTCTTCTATATGACCCTCCGCATAATTTCATCATCTGTCCATTTCACACTTGTCGCCCCTGCGACATCTATCTCGCTGTTACTTTCATCGCTTTAGCAAATTCGCTCCCTTCATTCTCTGAGCGGCCCGACCGATACAGCCATAAAACAATTATAAATATATTGATTGCAATATTAAAACAATAGTGCTATTTATCTTGTTCTTTTCAAATGAGTCTTCTTATCATCCTGATATCAAAAGAAAAGAGGACATTAGAGTAATGTGAACGTTATAATATGAAGATCTTGGAAAATTTATCATTTCTGGTGGAAATCTCGATTAACTTAAGAAAAGAGCGAATTTTCTGAGGTTTTTCATTCTATTGAAATAAAATCCGAAAAATCTCGAAAACAGTTGCGTTCAGGTGATTTATCATTATAATCATTATTGTTTTTAATGATCTCCAAAATCATATTGTATAATTAATTTTCATTTATAATAATGAATAACCAAAATTTGAAATATGCACCAAAGTTCGCTCTTCGGAAAACTTTTTATTATAAGAGCGTCCATCCTAGAGTTTTTTCAAAACGTGTCTTTTTTCTCAAATTTCCACAAAACAAATTTGAAAAATATTAAAAATATGTTTTTTATATTTGATTTTTAGTATTTATTTTCGATTTTTCTTTATGAAAAAAAATTTTTTTCAGTGTACATTTTTTTACAAAGCCTTTTTAGTTCTCTACAACTCCCCCATATAAAGTTTTTCTCTAAATGTAATGGTTTTGAACTACGATTTTTCAAGTAAAATGTTGGAAAAAAACATACACCCATCTCAAAAGTTACTCTTGAATCCAAATAATCTTAACACCAGTGGATTTTTTTTTTCAACATACCGAAGACGTGTACCAAGTTTCATCAAAATCGAAGATAGTTGAGTTTGGTGACCGACCGATTTGGCGTGGAATCAGTCCAAAACTGATTCTGACATTTCGTTTGCGTGAAACATACAACAGACAACAAAGAAGCGAAAAAAGTGACGATTTTCAAACGTGTCTTTTCGATCGATTTTGGTATTAGTTTCTATAATGGTTAGTATAGTGCGAACGAGTATGCTTCTCTTTAAACAATAACAAATGTAAAAAAACTTGTTTTTCGTCGTGTAAAGTGGATTTATCTAAGCCAGTGAAAGAGTAAACACTTTTTCTAACTGCTTTTTCTAATTTTCAGTGAAATTTTTCATTTATGTTCCTTATTAGCGTAGAGCAATCAGTTTTCTGCAAGTTGTGAACAATTCCCAATTGGAGAGTGGTCTTTAATGATCTATTAAATATGCGTGTTTCTTTAACTCGTTATTGTCTCATAAAAGGAGCAAACAGGGCGAGGGCATGAACCTGACCAGGGTTGCGGCTTATCATTTTTGACTCAGGTATATTCATTTGCCAATATCTCCTTTTCAGAGGGTCGATTTGATAATATGATGTATGATGAACTTGTAGTGCATGAGTAGACCTACAACTTTGTC
>JASCZW010021616.1:0-10375 GCA_034211315.2 Aedes japonicus
TATCTTTTGACAGGTAGGCGTATTTCGTCTACGAAGATACGAAGAACATACTTCTTCAGTGTTGAGTGCTTAAACATTTTCTACACTGAAAATTATTTTTCATAAAATTGCTTTCTCGACAAGGTGCGGCAAAAAATAATGCGAACATGTTCAATCTTGAGTATTGGGTTAATTCGTGTAGCTAGTGACACATTTCTGTCGAAAGTGTATTTGTTTAATTTAATCTCAAGTGCTGCATCCAAAAATTCTATTTGTTTTATTGTAAATTCGTCAACATGTTCGCGAAAGAAGTGATCACCAGTTTGTTCGTCACCCAGAAGTAGTCGAAAGAGATTGCCAAGTTGAAAGGGTGCCATTTGGCAACAGTTTACCGCATAAAAAATTCCCTGCAGGGTGGTCCTAAGCAGCGGAAGGCGGGAAGCGGACGTCCGCGCTTTGCACGCACGCCGAACGGGATCAGATCGAAAAAATGTAAAAAAATTGCTCGCAACCCGGTGCGTTCCATAAGAAAACTTACAAAGCAAGCCAATATTTCAGAGAAATCCATGCGGAGAGTCTTCAAAGAAGCCCTTCATGCATCTTCCAGAGCCAGAGTGAAACGCCGCTGGATTACGGACCGGGTCAAGGAACTACGAGTGACTCGTTCCAAGAGATTGCTTTCCTTGTTGAAGAAGGAAAAAATTATAATCCTGTTCTCCGACGAAAAGCTTTTCAGCATCGATGCTGTGGCCAACAGCCGCACGGACCGGTTCATTTCACGCAGAAAATGGAGACCGTTCCGGAAAAAGTGAAATTCAAATTTCAAACCAAACACCCGGCTGGTGTCATGATGTTTGGCTTGGGGGCGTCCAACGGTTTAAAAATGCCGCCTCAATGAAAACGATGCTGGAGTTAAAATCAATGCCGAAGTGTATGTCGGTCTTTAAAAGGACCAAGTGCTTCCCTGGGTGATGGCCAACTTCTCCGAGGACCAAAACGTTGTCCTACAGTAGGATGGAGCGCCTTGTCACACGTCCAATCGAACCCAACAATGGTTGAACGATAACATGTCCAGATATTAATCCGTTGGATTATTCGATTTGGGCATATGTTGAAGCACGAGCCTGCAAAACATCACACGCTAGTGTGAAAACCCTGAAGTCAACCATAACACGCACATGCCAGTTAATGTCGGAGGACTACGTCCGAAAGGCATACTCTGGCTTCCGGCGTCGGCTCGTGGATGTTATTAATAAAAATGGAAGACACATTGAATAAATTTGTTTAAAAGGGCTTTAAAAAGATAACTGCACTCGAAAATGTTGATATTATTGCTTGTATGAAAATGGGATTTGAAAGAAATAGAACAAATTTTCGCATTATTTTCGGCCGCACCCTGTAATACTGCTAATAATCATCAATACAATCGCGACAAATCGAAAAAAATATTACCCCCCCCCCCCCTTTATATCCGGGTGGCACTATACTAACACTGCCAAACAAAACTTAGCTGATAAAGATTGTTCACGAAAAAAATGCAACACTTTCGTCTGTGTATAAATTTTTATTGTGGGCAAAAATTGATGAAATTTCTGGGTTAAACTATATTTTAATAGAGTGTGAGTGGTTATCGAGATGACTTCCAAGCAAGAAGTGCTTAGACAAAAAAGCCAGTCCCACAGATGGATCGCAAAACGGCAAGCTGATAGCGAAAACGACCAACGCAAGGAAGGAGAGGTATTACTTCAAGCGCAATTCGAACCATTCGAATCGGGACGTGGCCATGATGGTCAATTCTTCCGTCTGCTTCGTCCAGCAAACAACGAAGTGGGCGGAGTTCATGCCTTCAAGGTGAGGAAGGTGTCTAGCGGATCCGATGAACAGAATACGGTGGCCAAATCCAGCGACAGGAAGCTGTACTGCGAGTGGTTGGTGCAGCCGGAATGCATCGCAATGGACAACAAGACGTATATCAAAGTGGACGCCAAACAGATCCCCAGCCTGGGGTTTTTCGTCGGCAAGTCCCGCATGAAAAATTGATCTAAATCAGTTTAATCACAAATTACAAGAATTTTTTGTTGGCAACGTTGCTTGAAATTAGCTAGGTTACTATTTTACCAAATAACTTCATCTCAGCAATAAAACAGTAAGTTTACAACGAACATAGCAACCAATCAACAATACTAGGTGTACTAAATAAGACGCTTCGCAGTATTATTAACTATATCCTGAAGCCTAAGGAGTGTATCGAATATAAGCTATCCACATACATTAGCGTTGTACGCATGTATTTGTGATGGTTTTTTATGCTCTGAACACTGCATGCTGTGCGTTTGACTGTCAGCTTTCTTTTGTTTACTTGTTTGTCCGGTTCAAATCTTGCGTTTTCAAAATGTCGCGTATTGAAAATGAAGTGAAAATTAAGGTTCTGGACACATGGCTAAGTGAGAAGGGTATTACTATGCGAAAATTGGCGAAGCGGTTTGGAATTCATCATGCGAGTGTTAAAACTATCATTAATAAGTTTGGGGAACACTATTCTTTGGATGAGCTACCAGGAAGAGGCAGAAAACCCGGTTCTTCCAACCCGAAACTGGAGCAGAAAGTGGTATCTCTAATCATGAAGAACAAATCAATGTCAATACGTGATTTGGCCAAAAAAGCAGGAACGAGTGTCGGAATGATCCAGCGTATCAAGAGGCGAAACCACCTGAAGACCTACAAGAAGCAGAAAATCTCGAAACAAAGTGCAGAACAGAAGAAGCGAGCAGCAACAAGGGCCCGGAAATTGTATTTGCGTCTTTTGCAGCGTCCGGATGCATGCGTTTTTGATGGACGATGAGACCTATGTAAAGGAGGACTCAAAAACCCTTCCAGGTCCACAATACTTTACTGCCGTCATTGGGGAGGATGTGAGCGATGCGGACAGGTCAATTCAAGTGGAGAAATTCGGTCGAAAGGTACTGGTATGGCAAGCAATATGTTCCTGTGGTTTGAAGTCAACCATTTTGTACACTACCGGAACTATAAATGCGGAAATCTATCGATCTGAGTGTCTCCAAAAGAGATTGTTGCCTTTATATACGAAGCTTAATACACCTCCACTGTTTTGGCCGGATTTGGCGTCGGCTCACTATGCCAAACCCACTCTCAATTGTCTTGCGGAAAAGGGTATAGATTTCGTTGAGAAAAATATCAATCCACTAAATTGCCCTCAGCTTCGACCTATCGAACGTTACTGGGTAATCGTGAAGAGGGTCTCAAGAAAACTGGTAAGGCAGCTGGGAACATGCAGGAGTTCAAAAAAATTTGGGCTCAAGCGTCCAAAAAATGCGATGCAACACTGCACCGATGCAACTTGATGAAGAGCATTCGATCCAAAGTTCGAAAATTCGTGAAGGAATAACTTAAATTTCATCCGGTCTTCATTATGTTCAAGTTTAACCTCGTACAATAAAGGATCAATTTTTTGTATGAATAAAATATCGGTTTTCAACATCATTTGAAAGAAAGATTGTGGATAGCTTATTTTCGATACACTCCTTATTTTGTTTAAAAAAAACCATAATAATTTTTGTTTGACCTACTGTTGAGACGATTTCAGCACACCAAAGTTGTAACTTTTATTGTTCTAGAATCAATGACAAGACAACTTTGCTGAAAAATTTTAAATATCGTCGTTACAGCAAAACAACTGATTTTTATAGAGACACCCTAAGCTACGTAGGAAAAAATGCTCTAATTCGGTCATTTCAAAGGCACAAAAAAATTATTCAATCAAAGTTGCTTAAAATTATTTAATATATAACTTCTACCAAAAATGTATGCCTTTATGTCTGCAAAAAAAAACGTTAGATTTTCAATTTTTCTGAAAATAAGGACCACCCTAGATTTCATTCACACCAAAAGAATCACCTTGTTATTAGAAAAAACTTTGTAAAAGACAATTTTGATCCAAAACTTCAAGCTTAAGCTGAAACTGTATCTTTCCTGCTATATTCGCATTCTGGACCACTACGCAATGAGGAACATTATTTTTTTGGTTTGCTTTAAAAACATCACTTTTCGCATAAATGTAAGGAACACGATATGCTTATCATTCTAGTCCTAGTGTATTTAACTTAATTTCAATAAACTATCCAGAACACGGAAAAAATACCCGTGCCCAAATTTGTGAACTGCAGTCATGAATTCTAGATCCAGCAAAAATACACGTAATCGTGAACTACATAACGTTTAATATGAAAAATCCTGAAAACGTGAACTAGTTCACGGTCCGTTTTCATTTTCGGGAACGCTTTTCTTCTGAGAAGGCAATATTAGTGTATCTGACACTTGGAATTGAGCAAAAAGTCATGGCTACTATGCCACACTGCACAATATAGTGTTGCTGGCTGAGAAGTTGTATGATCCTGCCAGTTGATGTCTCCATTAAATTTAAATCAAAGTTTTGACGAAAACATGTTTCCATGTTCTGGGTCCTCCCTTAGCTCAGTCGGTAAAGGCGCAGCTACAAAGCAACACTATGCTGGAGGTGGCTGGGTTCGATTCCCGGTCTGGTCTAGGAATTTTTCGTTAAGGAAAACTTCTCGACTCCCTGGGCATAGCGTATGATTGTACTTGCCACACAATCATACTAATGCAAAAATGGCACCTGGCATCGAAAGCTCTCAATTAATAACTGTGGAAGTGCATATAGAACACTAAGTTGTGAGCAAGCAATAAGGTAATTGTGAAAGCAATAAGCTTGAAATGCTAAAGAAGAAGAAGAAGATGTTTCTATATTGCTATAATCTTCCATTAACTGATTTAATATGAGAGAAGATTTGTTTTAAAAAATAGCATTGAATTTCCTGTTTTGAAGGGTTCAAATCATATATCGGTTTGATAGTTTTGAACGGTTTGATGTTTGAACCCACAGATAAAAAGAAACATTGAATTTTCTACGTTACTTTATGCACGTATATGGAATGCTAGATTTGGCAAAAAATAATGGGATATTTCATGTAAATTTTAGCCAGATAACGCCTGAATCTAGTTTGTTGTATGAAAGATTGCAAAGATTGTTGTATGGCGCGTGAAACATTTCAAACAATTTCGTTGTTTACGCATCCTTTAGCTTGGAATTAAACTGGGGTAAATTTTACACGCGTGTTAAAATTAATTTATTTTTTTCTGTGCCGTCATGACCAAAATGATAGCTATAACGGTTTACCGGGCTAATCATTATAACATGGATAAAATCATTTACTCCACAATAGTACATCATATTCGGTTATTAATTTGATTTCAGACTCTACTCGGAATGTTTGATACTTAAATGTACCTTAGAATTAAAATGACTTACGTGCAGCAGAGTGAATTGAGGCATTTCTTATAAACAGCATAGGAAAATCGTCATTTAGGTAATCTGAATAGCCCAATCATTAAGGAACGTACTGCAGCGAACCTAAAACACACCGTCCTCAAAGGGTTAACCACACACCACCGTACATCAAATCATTTCTCTTGGCAGCGTTCTCGTCCAGCAGCGCCACATAAAGTGTAGGTATTCGATTTCCTTTGGTTGCATACCGCAAAACCAAAGCACCGCTATAAGCCGCCTCTCGGGAGGGTTTTGTTTCGTTCCTAACGTCGTCAACCAGCAAGCCAAAGCGCGCAAAGATAAAGAAGGGTAAAATTGCGCGCCTCAAAGAAACACAATGCGAGAAATTCCTTAATATATGGAGTTTGACTGAAAAGTGCACTGTGTGTGGAAAATACCTTCAAGGAAGGGGGAAACAGTTGCTTTTGTGATAATTATACTCACTGACAGTTAGTCAAGGCAAGCCCCTGCCACAAACCTCACACATCAACAGCATTATAGCGCCTGGAAGCGTCGATGGCGTTGTCGTCGTCGTCGGTCGGGTGCGATAACACTTTGATGGCAATGCCACCGGAATGACCCCACGGCAGCTTTTTGTGTCCTCCCGAAACCCCCCCCCACCGGCGACAGACAAACAGACCATGCCTGGCTACTAACCGCGAAAGGTGCAATGTGTGCTCTGCCTTCAGATGACTCAATCAGCATACGTAATTTTTCATCTTGGACATTTGTACATTTACGCGCCCAAGGTTCTCATATGGGTTAAATTACGTTGTTAAACGTCAACATTATCAGTCGAAACGGGGATACAAACGGGCTCAAAATTGACAATTATCTTGATTAATTACCTTGACGCACCGATCACCATACACGCTTAATTGTCCGACGTGTCTCTTTCCACTGATCGTTTACTAACCGGGTCCAGAACGGTAGCACCGACTGAGTTGAGCCGGACGCTTGAAATGCTCATTCTCGAAAAATTTCTGATAAATGTCTCAGTTCCAAACTCGGCGCGAAGAACCACTTCGCGACTTTACGACGAGTCTCTGTGTCATTTCTGTTTACGGCTGACTGCCGCGAATGGATTTTCAGACATGTCTTACACCCGTGCCATTATCGTTAAAAGATGTCAAACGTACACAATAACAGCCACAGTGAAAATAAAAATAAAATTTTATGCGTTTGAAATTTGCAATCCTATACGGATAGATGGGTCAAAACTGGTAACAATCAAACGGTAGGTAATTAAAAATATGGTCCACTGCGGTAGCATCGGTTGACCGGTTCGAAGGGAGACAATGTGTTTCGATCGTAAATAAGCCTGGTGATGAGTGCAATAAACGTCAATCCTTCGTTGAACCTGAGTCCTGGCACTGTTGTTGACATCTTTTGGATAATTGCACACTGTCGCGTCAGCTGCGGTCATGGTAAGGAGTTTGTAAGTTTGGAACTACTCTCGATTACACTATCTACCTAATTTGATTGTTCAGAAGCGTATGATATGTGTTAACTTTTATTTGTTTTGTCAAAACATTACAGTCATCTCTCTCAAGGTGCTCAAAATGTATTTAATGCTTGAAAAATACTTTCAGATTAATCGTTCTAGAAAAAAATCACAAAAAAGGAAAATTAAAAATATATTAAGTTTTGAATAATTGCTTCACATTTTTAGAATATCTTCGATGTGAGAAATTTGGAATTTTCTATTGTCTGCTCTAATAAAAATTCTCGGCGTTGATTCGTAATTATTTTCATGCACTCGCGACAAAATAAGCGCACAATTTAACGTTGCTAAACCTCTCATTAGATATGCAAGCTGCATAAAAATACTCCTACACTACGTGGTGAATGCATCTGAAATTATGTGGCAGCTTTTGTCATCGTTTGCTGATTCTGACAAGCAAATGGCCGTTTTCTACATACACTGGTCTTCTTTTTATCACTCCACACTCTGCCAATAATCGAATCCCCACTATGAGGCGACTCTATATCGAACCAAGGAGGTCTATACAGGTGGAGAAGAAGTGGTTAAGTTAATTAGTGTAATGCAAACTACTGTCATTGGATTCGTGAGATGATGCACAGCCTGTTTTTTGTGAACATGCGTGACGTAGAACTCCAAAAACAATAATTCACAACAGCAGCAAATCATAAGGTGGAATGGTTATTTTCGCTAATTGGTATAGTTTCCAAAACCTTGCTCTTCTCCACCTGTATTAGGCTTACGGACCTCGAACGCACGCACACTACAGCGCCATTTAAAACAAAGGAGTGCAAGTAAGAAGGAAAATGTTTTGGAGGAAAACAAACCATCATTCCTCTGCATGGGCTAGAAAGGGAAAGGTGATTAAACGTCATAAAGCCGAATAGACCTTATTGCACGGAAAAAATCTGTGCCCAGATCCGTGAACTGCAGTCATGAATTCGAGAGCAAGCAAAAATACACCGTGAACTGAATCACGTTATTGGGAACTAGTTCACGTTTTTGGGTGAAAATCACGAAAACTTGAACTAGTTTACGGTCCGTTTTCATTTTCGTGAACGCTTTTGCTTCTCTTTGATATCGAACTACAAAACTTCTAATGATCATCGATTCACGCGAAAAAGCGGACACTCAAACTTAATAATTTATTTCCGGATGTCACAATACTACCACTAATAAACAAAACTAAGCTGGTGTAACTCTTCTTCCGGGTGCAATATGCAACTAGCGATTTGAAATTGGTTCACTGTTGTAGAACCCCTTGGTCCGAAGTACACCTTGGAGCCCGCACCTTGCTATACATATTTGCGCCTTTGTTTTGATTTGCTGTGTTATTTTGACAGAATATTTGAGAGTGTGTTGATGAGAGTTCATTATTAGGGGCGCATCTTTAAGCTTGGGACCGAGCTTGGGACCGATGTGCTAGTACTGACTGAGCCAAGAAAAAAATCGTTTTTGTATGGGTCCTACTGGTCTTAGAGTTAGTCTATGGAAATACTACCGACACTCACACATTTCGGGAGGGAATCGATTGTATTCACTAAGTCTTTCCCAAAACCGCAGATTTTAGGATTTCACTCTTTGTTAAAGCTAAATTTCGAATTATTGTTTGATTTATTTTTCGCGAAAACGACGACCAAAACGAAAACACGGCTTGCTGCGATCAATCAGGTCTATCGGATAGTTATTTGTCTCAATATCCTTCCACAGTTAGCATTGGGAGCTGACCATCCCCGAAATCATTTCAAATAAAGGGTGTACGGAATGAAATTGCGACACACACACAAATATTCGGCAAAATTCGCCCGTTCAACCAATCATCTATAAACTTTCTGGCATAAAAATAAAACATGCACACTTAGACAATTTTACAGAATTCGGTAATTATTTACCGAACTTTCAACTGCTGAACAATTTGGTAATCCGATTTACCGGATTTCGATGAAATTTTACAGTATTCCGGTAAAAAAATTACTGGAACTTGTCCGTTAAATCAGATTAACAAACTGTTCAGCAGTTGAAAGTTCGGTAAACAATTACCGAATACTGTAAAATTTTCTAAGTGTGTGTTATGGATATTTTCCCATGTTCGTTTTATTCAATTTCAATTCCTATCTAAATATCTAAATGCACGGACCTTCTTCTTTTCACTATTCATAAGGTCCTGTACAACATTTGGACTAAATTTTTTGCGTGGCAATCGATTTTTTCTTCATATCTTCCTCCGATTTCACTTCCTAAGGATGCTTCCGAAGTACCTGCTTCATGATAGCCCAGTACTTTTCAATTGGCTACAGTTCCGGTGTGTTCAGGGGGTTGCGAAGCATCTTAATGCACTGTACGAAATTGACTTCCTTAGCCTTGTACCACTCCAAAACCTCTTCGGAGTAATGGCACGACGCTAAATCTGGCCAGAAAATCGTAGGACCATCGTGTGACCTCAGAAGAGGAAAAAATCGCTTTTGGAGGCATTCCTTTAGGTACTATTGATTGCCAAATCATATATTTTTGGCAAACTTTGACATCTTCTGCTTTCTTACGCCCTCAGCGACATCGAATTTATGATGAGCAGTGAAAAACTGGAGCCCCGGAAGCTGCCGGAAGTCTGCCTTTACATACGTCTCATCATCCATAACGAGACAATGTGGTTTCGTTGACATCTTGGTGTAGAGATTCCGTGCACGTGTTTTATTTACCGTATTCTGCCGTTCATCGCGATACGGCGCCTTTTGGACTTTGAACTAGTCCTTCGCGTTTTTTTCGCATCTTGCACGAAAGTTTTAGTTAGATTCAGTTTCTTCGCCACATCTCGAACTGAACAGTTGGCATTCCTCTTGAAAGTTTGAACTACACGCTTGTGATCCTTAACACTATACGGAGATCCATTTTTGCCACTTTTTTCTTTCCGACCGATGGTTAAACGTTCTTGGTACCGATTTAAAACACGAGACACCGTAGAATGTACCATTACCAGCTTCCTGCTGATGGCATGATGAAAAAGATCCGGATTTTCGAGGTACGTCCGCAAAATATCTTCCGGCTCCATCTTCGCAACGATTGTACATCTGCTAGTGAAACTTACACAGCGTAAATAAATACATATTGAACTAATTCACCCAAAATTTCAATAGAAAATCCCAACGGGTAAAAAGTTACAGCCATTTAAAAGTGGTGCAATTTGTTTCTGTACAACCTTTAGTACAAGTATTTTTAGGTTAAACTCGCTCCTAATTACGGCCTACTTCGTATCCTGTTCAAGAATGCAAATTATCAACTTATAAAAGATGTGCCATTGATTAATTCCACTGTATCAATAACTAAATTTGATTTTATCGTGACACATTGGATTATTAAATTTACAGATTAAATAAAATATGTCAAATCAACATTTCCACGAATATGGCATGCACTTTGGCACGTAGAAACCATGTTTCAGCAATAAGATACACAATTTGTTTGCTTGTATATATGACTGTATATCACACAAACACCTATCATTGTCTGGGATATTATTACAATGGGATAATTATGTGGAAAATACAATCAGG
>JASCZW010021617.1:0-10371 GCA_034211315.2 Aedes japonicus
CATTATGAATATGAAATTCATCTTTTATTCGTATGAATTGTGAACGAATTAAATACGGAATATAATCATGTGAACTATGTAATCCATTATAAATTATTATGTTCTTTCAAATATTAATTTATTTTTGAATAAATTTAGCTAAATAAAACAAACAATCCTAAATTGGATGGCTTGTTTGATTTAGCGTCAATAAAAATAAATCAACCCACAATTGAGAAAATACAAATTCATATTTATTTCAAACGTTTTGATTCTTACACTTAAACTTGAACAGTTCTAGTTATACTTAAACATGCATGTCGTCGACAGTCTTTTCTTGCACACTTTTTTCACTACAACCATCCGGGTGGTTGTTGGTGCCACTGTCTTCGCCTAGTACTGCCTCTGTAGCTACTTCTTCTTCTGGAATACTATTTGCGTGGCGATTTAAGCCACTTCCTTCGCCTTCAACACTCGCGATCGTATCGGAGGTGCTAGGCTGTTCGCCGTTTATCTTGATGGTGGATAAATTCTAGATAAAGAACTTCAAAATAATTATTTTTTAAATTAAGTTTGTTTAGTTAACTTACGTTTCGCACTCGCCAATCCAAAATGAATGCCCAAATCAGTTCGTAGTTCCAGTTGATATTGGCACGAGACAAAGCTTGCAATATTTTATCCTTGTTCCACGTTATTAAAGCTGCTGTTTTCACACCACACTCTATAATTTTAGTAAATTTAGTGAAAAAAAAATGACAATACAGACCTGAAATATATTTTATCACAAAACTTGGCGTTTTTTACCTCTGAAAACGGTCAAACTTTCCGCCGGAATTTTTAGATCCGCTAGCAATTTCTGTTCGTACGCCATTTTGTTTTACTCAGAAAAAAACGTCGCACCATCGTTTCTTAAGAACAACGTATGATTTTTTTTTCATACAAGGTGAACCAATGAAAATCATAGTAGTTTCGTATGAAATTCAAATGCTCTCCATAAGAAAAGTATAATAGAAACGTGTATTTTGTATAAGACTGCTATGGAAAACATACGTATCGTATGAAATCCTTTCAGTAGCTTAAAATTATCGTTCATACGAGCCACACTATGAACATCTTAGTGCTAATTTCCTCAGTGTCACAATTCGGGTTGTCCGCTCGTTTCATTTTGGCGAGCCAGAATTTTGATCAGTTATGTCCCGTCATGAGTCGATTTAATAATCTAACCAGATCCAGGTTAGTGAACCAATGCTTATTCATAAATTCACTCTGTATTTGAAAGAAGGATTTTCCTTTTTCTGCCGCGTAGTCTCGGTACCAATTGTTTGTTTTGAAAAGTTTTTGATTTTTCAAGATCCAGTAGACATTGTTGTGTGAAATCGAATTTTCGATTTATTCACAGTTTCCTCTATTGAATCCTAGCTTAACCAGGCCATCCGCTTACTCATTTCCTTTTTCGCCCACATGTCTTGGTATCCACTATATGGACATCTTACCACAGAGAACAGACATTGATTCCCATATACCTTTTCTTCAAAAACGTGTGTAAAAGTTAATATGGACAGTCGGTATATAAAGCAAGTGCAGATAAAAACAAACAATACTTTTCCGGTTATGTGCTAGGCTTTGTATTGATAAACATGTACATGACAGTTATCACACAACTGCAGCGCCGCCTACCAGGAGCATAACGACATACATTTGAAATGTCGGTTTAAAGTTTTACACAAGTAGTAGGTCGAAGATGAACGTCTGTTCTTTGTGATCTTACAGTGTGCCGGCTTTTTCCAACATTTCGCATGCTGACTTAGAATAAGTGAAGAAGACATGTCTCTTTAATCGTTCCTCGTGTATCACATCTATTAGTTCCGCTCCAGTTATGCTTACTTCATTGAGGAGGTGGAACAAGAATCTTCTTCCTGTACTGGCCCCATATATACCTATTCCACAGCTACAGCCTTTCTTGATGCGTCTGTATATACAATTCCACTGTCTTAGTATGTGTTGTATGCTTAGTGTTCAGTGCTCAGCACTAAGTGCTAAGTGCTCAGCAGTCAGTGCTCAGTTCTTAGTCCTCAGCACTCACTGCTCATTGCCCAGTTCTTAGTGCTCAGTGATCAGCACTCAGTGTTCAGCACTCAGTGCTCAGCATTCAGTGCTCAGTGCTAAGCTTTTAGTGCTCAGTGCTCAGTGCTCAGCACTGATTGCTCATTGCTCATTGCTCAGCACTCAGTGCTCAGTGCTCAGCTTTCAGTGCTCGGGACTCAGTGCTCAGTGCTCAGCACTTACTGCTCAGTGCTCAGTACTTAGAACTCAGTGCTCAGCACTCAGTGCTCAGCACTCAGTGCTCAGCACTCAGTGCTCAGTTCTCAATGCTCTGCACTTAGTGCTCATTGCTCATCACTCAGAGCTCAGTGATCAGCTTTCAGTGATCAGGACTCAGTGCTTAGTGCTCAGCACTCAGTGCTCAGTGCTTAAAACTCAGTGCTCAGTGCTCAATGCTCAGCAATCAGTTAGCACATAGTGCTCAGCACTCAGTGCTCAAAGCTCAGCACTTATTGTTCATCACTCATTACTCATCACTGAGCACTGTTTGCTTCGCACTGAATGCTGAGCCATGGGCACTGAGCACTGAGCGTTCTCGAGAGATGTTGCGATAATATCTATACCCTCCGGCGCCGGTGGCGAACGGTCGATGACTGTGACCGGTAAGCGTGACTGCTACTTGGCACCCCAGTCACGCCTTCCTTCGAAAGGGAAGTAAAGCCGTTGGTCCCGGCTGATGTGTTGATGAGTGCGATATGTAAGGGTCCAGGTGGTGGATTCATCGATTCTACTGCGAAGGTTCCAATAGACAGCATATGAACCTACGTTATATTTATTTATAATCTGATGTTTCGCACATTTGATTTGATTTCACCTCTCAAACTACCGCAGGAATTGACTCATAGTATTCTTGTGCTGCCCGTTGGAACCTTGGCAGTAGAATAGATGTTATTGCAGAATACCTCGAGGACACGGAAATTGAACAGAGCTCTAACTTTCATTAGAAGTTTGAAAATAATGGCAGAAATCATTTTTTTTTTTGGTTTTCATTTTAGCTTTTGTCAATGTGAAACTTTGCTTAAGAAAGGGCTTGCAGGATTAAGATTCTATATAATATTTTAACACTGAGCACCGATTGCTGAGCACTGAGCCAAACATTCAAACCATTGAATGCTGAGCATCTAGTGTAGTACGGTTCTCTTTCTGACCCGATGGTTCTCAACCAATATATTTTACCAACATATTTTGAATTCAGTTTTTTCGTCTCTAAATTATGATTTTGACGTAGACTACTGCCGTTCTATGCATAACTGTCCCATGTTGCAAAAATTGCAGTTGAGAAAAAAGTGTTTTAAGTTTTGCGTCACTATTGTGTAGGGCTGGTAAGATTCGTGGTAAAACCTACAAATTTATGAGTGGCATTTGAAGATGTGGCTGAGTTTCGATGTAATCTGTGGTATTACAAACAATAAGATTATTTTTGTATGTAAAATACGAGGTAAAATATTCAGTAGGACTGACATGCGTAGAATCTTGCCTTGCAGCAGAAAATTCTAGGCATATCAGTCGCACTGCATGATGTATTGATGGATCGTTGGCGATAGAATTTACGTTTTCAAATGCACATGCCATGTGCATTATTGTTTATGCTCCTACCATGATTCTGATTATTTTTTATGACCATATCATCATTAAAAACACAGTTCTATCAAATGCTAATGGTGGCTTATATAGACAATTTAATGTCGATGTTTTCATTTCAAAGTCATTGTTTAAGTTTAAAAATAAGGGCCTTATCAATGCTGAGTGTCGAGTAGTTCCTACAAAGAATGTTGTAAACTTAAATCAATTTTGTTTTCTAAGATCTCTTAAGAAAAGTCGTAGTGGGACTTTTATGCCTAGAATTTCAACATGGGACAATCTAACTTGATGTTTTTTTGATACAAACTCAGAACAAAGTATATATTTTTTTGTTTGTATCCAATAGTATAGTTAAAAAAATTAAGCATATATTGAAAAAGCTGCAATTTGTCCAAAAGCAACATGGGACAGTTATGCGAAGAACGGCAGACTACGTCTTACGGCAAGGGTAGGGAGTCAATTGAAAATCTAAAAATAAGCGACCGTCATGAAATATTGTTACAAATTAAACGCTTATAACTTAATAAATGCTCGATAGATTACCAAGATGTTTACATCAATTCACTATGGTACGAAAGGACAAATTTCGCGACAAAAATCGATAATTCGAAAACCATTAGCTTTAGACAGATTTTAAAAATAAGATCTATCTTTAAGTTTGGGTGGTAACTAGGGTGGTCCTTTTATGTTCAAAATAATAATTTAAACTTTTTATTCTTTTGATTTAGAGGATTTTTGCTTCTACAGAGTTATAGATATTTTAATTTAATGAAACTTTGCTGAAGAAATTTAACTTCTATCTCATCCACTTATCGTTTTATAACAGTTTTTCTGGCTTTGCTTAGGGTGGGGCTTAAAAAACAGTTTTTTTTGCTGTAACTTTTTTATATCAATTTGAATTTGAAAACTCTGCAGAGTGCATAGTGCAATCGGCTGTAAATTTTCCCGCGTATCATTATCGGTTAACAATTTTAAAATATTGAAAATAACCAAAGTAAGAGGTGATGTCTTATTATGCCAATTTTTCTGAGTTTTTTTTTTTAGTTTAGTTTAGTTTTATTTCGCATTATTTTAGCAATTCAAATGAACAAGAGTTTTTCTGAGCCGAGATATAGAGTACCTTTCAGCAGCTATTTTGACCAAAGAAAAAAAAAACAAATTACTGGTATATATTGTTTGAGAAACGATTGGGCGATTGATGGAAAAATAAAAAAGAAACCCTCGAACTTGAATATAGGAAAAGGATAGTTAAAGGAAAGTTAATTTAAAACATATGCTTTTTTTATTATCACAGTCTACGCAGTCAGACGCTCCAGCAGAGGGTTTGCGGAGGTGGCACATCCCATCCAGAACTTTGGAAGAACACGTTGGAACCAATCGTCGATCTTTTCCAGCTTTGCAATTCTGTGGACGTCGTCAGTTGGGTGCGAGAGGATCCAGTTGGTTCTGCTTCACCTGAAGCTTTTTCTTGTGGGTGGAAGCACAATCGTACCACGCAGGAAACCGTAGGTCATTGACGGCTTGAACACCGTCTTGTACAGCAGCAGTTTTGAGTTGATGTCCAAGTGTGAGCGCCGGTTGATGAGTGGGTAGAGCATCCTTGTGAGCTTTTCGCACCTGTTCAAAGTAGTGCTTGATGTGGGTGGCATACGTAAGTTTGCGGTCCAGAGTAAGCCCTAGGTATCTAGCAGCATCCGACCATGGAATTTGGCGTCCCCACACAGAGATCTCGTTTTGTGGAAGTTTTTGTGAAGCTTCGTTTGCGTGTGAAAAAGACTGCTTGCGACTTGTCAGCGTTAGTCTTTATTTTCCACTTTTTCTGGAAGATTTCAATGGCGTTTTGGGCCGCTTGCAGCCTGGTGGTCACAATGACTGGATCAGAATCCGATGCGACGAATCCAGTATCGTCAGCGAAGAGAAAGTATCGCACATCCTCGAGCATCACTAGGTCAGCGGTGAAGATGTTGTAAAGCGTGGGACTTAGAACGGCACCTTGCGGGACACCGAATGGTATAAGGTGCCGATTTGATATGCATCCATCGATTGACACATGATGAGCGATTTAGCAGAAAAGAGCGGATGATTTTCAAAATATACAGGAAAGTTCCCCAGTAACATTTTATGCAGGATTGCCTCCTGCCTTACTGAGTCGTATGCTTTCTCTACATCCAATAGCACCATGCCAGACGATTTGCTTTGCTGAAAAGTTGGTACGTATATCCTTTACAAGGCGAACAAGTTGGTGGTTGGTAGAGGTGCCCTGTTTTGAATCCAAACTGCACATCAGGAATAATCCTTGAGTTTTCCAGGTGCTGCTCGATTCGCTTTCGGATTATTCGCTCTAATAGTTTCCAGACATATTGGTCTATCGTTGGACAGGTCCGTTGAATCTTTGTTTGGCTTCGGGATGGCAATCCACAACTCGCATGTTTCCAACTGGGGAAAGTACCCAAGTCGAATAGAGGCAGGAAGATTTTGGCGATGAATATGGTGAGCTTTTCGTTGCAATTTCTTGAGGACACTGATGCCGGATGTTGTCAGGGTGTTGCACGAACCGAGGAAAGCCGGGAAGGTCAACCGGGAATTCTAAAAAACCGGGAGAAACCGGGAAAAAACCGGGAATTCGTGTTCACATGATTGTTCATAATTTAGATTGTGTGTTATTATCACCGAGCTCTAGGTATTCCTTTCTGAGCGTGTTCATCTATAACGATCTGTGAAATTTTTAGAGTGTGTCAATTGATTTACCTTCTATAAATATCCTGCACAGAAAAAAATCTTGTAGTAGAAACTACCATTTTACCCGACTACGCCTATCTTTAAAACTACCATTGAAATTTCAGTCAAATTTACTACGTTTATCTTCAAACCTTCAACGTTTGTGGTATATTTGACAGACCTTATGTTGATACCAACTCTACTATGGTTGACTTCAATCGCAGGCATGATAAAATCAAACGCATTTATAGTCAGGTGAAAATTGTTGGTGTTTGCGCTCAATTTGACCCTCGAAATGGTAGTTTCTACTGTGGTTTTTTTGCGTGTGGATCATTCTTGTAAGTTTGTAGCGACCAGAGTTGCCACAATATTTTTCGTTCCCATCTTTAATTTTCACCAAAAACACTTTTTTTATCTGTGTTTAACAGCAAGAAAATCTTGGCAAGAACCTTGCTTCAAACATTCAAATTTAGATGGTCTTATTCAGATTGTAGAAAGTTCGCAATGAACTTTCTAAGCAAGATAAAGCCAGCTTCCCATCTGCTTGTTTGAAACACAGCAGTTTTCTCCAACAAGTTTCCAAGTCATGATCTTCGATGGCCTGTATCTCATATTTTTCGTAAAAGTACGGATACTGTTTAGAAATTGAATTGAACTCCTTCAAAGTGTACAGCTTCTTGGGTTCAACACACGATGCAGTTCCTGTTGACAACTGACTAGAACGATAGCCATTTGGTGGCAGATCGATGCAGAACGATGCTTCAAATCCAAGATATTTTGTATCATCTGGAATTCCTTGGATCATTTGAGGCTGCATGATAAGTAACTATAAATATCTTGCATCAACTGTTCCAGTGGTAGCTTTTGCATTTATAGCTTGCACAAAGAACCAAAAAGTGGCAAATACATTTGATAATTATCAAATGAGAACTGACACGTTTCAGCAGCTTTTTGACGGATTGTTCAGAACTCATCACGATGCTCCATTTGATCGACACCCAACAAGCCTTTTTTGTAATCGTGCCATCGATCTGGTATGTTCAACAATTGCACAATATATATTGAAATGGAGTTTTCATAAGGGGACTTTGGGTCGCAATCATAAACAATGCACTATGGTCCAGATCACGAATTTACGTGGAAACATACTCCCAGCGCCTAAAACTTGAAACTTTACCACAGCAAAGTAGTATGCCCGCGAATATCGGTTTCACTGGAAGGTCCATTTTTTGATGCTATTTAAAATTAGGGTGGTCCCTATTTTCACGGAAATACAAAAACTAACTTTTTATTTGCAGAAATAGACGTTTACATCCTTTGGCAAAATTGTAGCGCAAAAAAATCCACATAGAATTTTTATGTATAAATTTTTTTGTACCTTAAAATCGAAAGCCGATTTAGAGCAATTTTTTCTCATCAACCTAGGGTGTACCATAAAAAATTGATTTTTTGCCCTTACTTTTTATTTCAATTCCCACCGTAAAGTTGTGTCTGAAAGAGTTTTGGAGACTTTTTAAGACGCGTAGCACGTGATCTACAAATTTTGCTGCATGGTTTTAATAAATCAATAGTTATTGAAGTTTTTCTCAATAAAATAGCATACGCCCTTTAAATGTTGATTTTCATGATTGGAGGCAAATACAAAAAAAGTTAAAGACGTCTGTTTGAAAAGGACAATTTATATTGTTTAACATATGTGAAAACTAGAGATATGTTATTTCTGTATCTTGAGAAAATTACATTTTAATCTGGGATGGTTTAAGAAGAAAAACTTCAATTACTATTGATTGGTTAAAGCTAACGGCAAAATTAAATACATCAAAATACGCGCCTTTGAAAGTTCTACAACTCGTTCGAACACGACTGCACGATGGTAACTGAAAATAAAAAAGTTAGAACTGAAAAAAAATATTTATGGCTCACCCTCAGTTGACGAGGGAAAGTTGCTCTAAATCGGTCAGTTAGCTAACCTTAAAAAAATGGTGGTGAGAGCTCGAAATAAAAACGTCATATCATATTTTTTTGTTTTGATTTAAAATTAGGGTGGTCCCCCATTTTTGCGGAATGCAAAACCGACTTTTTTTGTTTGCAGAAATAGACGCTT
This sequence comes from Aedes japonicus, assembly GCA_034211315.2. NCBI lineage: Eukaryota > Metazoa > Arthropoda > Insecta > Diptera > Culicidae > Aedes > Aedes japonicus. The sequence continues at coordinate 8,486 of JASCZW010021617.1, forward strand.
GCATTGTTTGGCAGAAATTGTAGCGCAGAAAGATTTCACAAGAATTCCACATTAAACTTTTTTTTTTGTAGCTTGAAAGTTGACTCGATTTGAGAGCTGACTTTTCCTCGTCAACTTAGGGTGAGCCATAAAAAAAGGATTTTCAGTTCTAACTTTTTTATTTCCAATTTTTCATCGTTCAGTTGTGTTCAGAACAAGTTATAGAACTTTCAAAGGCGCGTATTTGATGTATTTAATTTGCCGTTAGCTTTAACCAATCAATAGTAATCGAAGTTTTTCTTCTTAAACCATCCCAGATTAGAATGGGGCTTCAGGCTGGTGAGAGTTGACAACTTCTAAGGAGTGGTGCGACCGATCGCTGGTCCTCACAAGTTCCATACCTCACGCCTCCACGAGTCATACGCAGTCACAAGAGAACCGCCAGCCAGCTGGAGAGACGGGCAACTGGTTGGCAGCCAGCCTGGGCAATGTTGTCAATCCGGCAATGGCGAAGTGAGGGGGTGCGACCGGTAAATCATATCATAATTTTACATTCTACATGTCTTTCAGGTTAATTTTTTTCCTCATGTGCTGTCATACATTGTCTAAATTTTCTGGTTCATGACGGATGCACCAGGTTGTCTACAATTGCAACAAAACAGCGGTTCATTACCATTACCATTCCAGCTCTATCATCATCACCACCATTTTTATCGTTACTTGTGTATTTTGTGATTGACATATTAAATACATTAAAATAATTTTATAATTTTTAGCTAATAGTTTATATGTATACTACTTAATTATTATGTCTTATCTGTCCAATTATTTTTTTGATCCTTTCTTCTCCTCTTATGATTTAGAAGCCTCGCTTCACAAAGAAGCTGCAAAGGAGTCTGTGGCAGGCTTTGACTTATTACTGGAGAGTATTTTTTCATTTCCGGTTTGCAGAATGGACAGTTACCCGAATCCATTGAGCTGGCCTGAAATTCGCAGCGCTGTGTGTCATTTGACAATAGTTTCTGATTTAACAGTTCAATTTTCGTCAGCTGTGTCATAACTCACAATATCATTATATTTGAATCCTAGAGGGTTTGAGCTGTTTAGTGGAATACACGCGTAACTCTAGAAATTAGAAGAAAAATTAGTAACTTCCGTTTAATTTCAACTACCTTTGCTTAGTCTTCGACAGATACGCGTATTTCGCCTATAATGTGCAGACTGTCTTCAGTGTCTCGTAACTCATAGCTCGAGGTTATTAGTACACGAGACACTGGAAGAAGTCCTGCACATTGTAGAACGAAAATACGCGTATCTGTCGTGAAGATAATGCAGGTAGCTTGAATTAAATGGAAAATACTAATTTTTCTTCTAATTTCTAGTCATTATGTTTGGTGATATTGTTTCACCAGATTTTACTCCAGATAATTTTAACATTACTTGTTGTTTTGTATGTCCATTTGTCTTTAACTTTACTTTTCAATCAATTCCCTACTGTTTCAGAAGCAACTCCCAACTCATGAGCAATAACTGTTGGGTCAGCGAAAATAAAAATGGATTTGCTGTTATAAAACCAACATCAACAAGCAAATAGTGAATATGGCAAGAATAAATTAAAATGTATAAATGTTAGTTCTGTGAAATTTCAATAGACTCAACGAGCTTTTCAGGATATTTCAAATCAAGATGTTAGGAACAAGCTGCTATCGCTGAAAACGAACGAAAACGTGCAACAATTTTACAACATTTCTTGCATTTCAGGATCAATCGACGAATATGAAGATATAATGGTTGTAGTATTTTCATTTACATAATATACAATATTATATAAATAATTCATGGGAATGGGAGGACCATCGGGGCACCCAATTGAAGCACTCTGGATGGAGAGAGTGATACCAGCTCAT
>JASCZW010021618.1:0-10362 GCA_034211315.2 Aedes japonicus
GCAGGGTTGCCACATGCACAGATTTATCTAGATTGACACAGATTTTTCTCATTTTTTCCATACAGATATCTGTAAAGAGATAAACCAAGATTTTTAAAATTTCTGACAATTCCTCATTTCCACACAAATACCTCAAATTTAAAATGACCAATGTAACTTTAATGGCAAATGTACCTGACACCTTGCATCTTTTCGCTTTTCTGTACAAGAATCTTTGTTTTTGTTTTGATTCGCTTTGTTAATCTGATCCAAGGGGCGTCGCTCATGAATTCGATCAAATATCTTCTTCTATATATATAAAACAAAGTGGCATACGTAAGACCGCGCATAACTCGAGAACGGATCGTCCGATTTAAGTTGTCTTTTCTGTGTTGTGTTTGGCTGCGCCCAAGGAACATTTATAGATAAAAATAGTTGAACAAATTTATGGGGAAAATGAAAACTTCGAAATGATAGATTTTCAATACATTATGTATGGTATTTTTTCGTTTTGATCGAGTTATCCTTGACATGCAGCGGAGTTGACAGGTGTCCTTATTATTCTGCTTCTAGAGTCGTTTCGGACTGTGGGTGATCTACTATGTGCGACATATCGAGAGGCCTGTCGGCGGTTGTAATTGTTAGAAAACGACACACATTGGGATACAACACATTTCAATGCTATTGTTACTGTACCTGGAATCAAATTCGTACCCTGTTTGCGATCATCATCTCGACAGTTTTCCATCAAATGTAGTCGAATTGTGGAATAAATACAAGGATGACATGGTTGATTAAATTTTACATCGAGTTCACACAACAACTGTGAATTACGAGCTGGAAATTAACAATAAGATGCGCAACTAGGCGCTGATTTTGGTTGAATACATGTGTTTACTCATGTGCGGCAGTGACTCCTAACCAAGAGAACGTATACGACACTTTGGTGAAAGCGATTGACGACTGAAATGGAGGTGTGTTCTTCATCAATGTACCTGGCGGAACTTGCAAAAAGCACCTTATTTCATTACTATTGGCTTGGGTTCGCCGATGATCAGATATTGCGGTGGCGGTTGCCTCTTCAGGGATTGCAGCCACATTGTTGGAAGGCGGTCGAACGGCTCAATCTGCGTTGGAGCTGCCGTTGAATCTACAACTGACAGACGAATCCACATGCAACATCTCGAAGAATTCGGCAAGGACGAAAGTGTTGCAGTGTTGTAAGATCCTCATCTGGGACGAATCCACAAACGAGCATTGGAGGCACTCGATCGAACTATGCAAGATCTGCGCAGTAAATCGAGACCTTTTGGAGGCGCAATGATTTTGTTGCCAGGTGATTTTCGACAACCACTGCCTGTTATTTCACAAGCCTCAAGCTTTCGTATTTGGGGCGATACGTAAAGAAGCGACAGTTGGCGAGATATATGTGAGTTACCGTGCAAAACGATCCGTGTGCCGAGATTTTTTCGAATCAATTGTTGGCGATTGGCAATGGATTGATTTCGTTCCCGCCGAATGTCTGCTATTCACAACGACGAAAGAGCAACTCATAACGAGTGTTTTCCAAACACCAGCCAGAATAATGAGAACCACGATTGACGAAAGATGCATTTCATAATTCAAAATGTGATTCATGGACAATTGCATTCATTCAACTGAATTGATAGTGTGACTAATCCGGACGAAGTAACCAATTATCCAACAAAATTCCTGAGTTCATTCGATTTACCAGGATTAACACAATATAATTTACGACTGAAGATTGGATCTGTTATCATCATGCTACAGAATCTCAATCAATCGAAATTGTGTGGTGGAACAAGATTGGTCGTTAAGCAACTCAAGAATAATGTCATTCAAGCAATGATACTCAAAGGCAAATTCAAGGGCGAGGAAGTGCCCAAGAATTCTACTTATTTCAAACGATTTACCTGTTGAGTTCAAACAAATACAATTTCCGGTTCGCCTGTAATTCACCATGACAATCAATCAACCACAAAGTCAATCTTTGGAAGTGTGCGGTATTAATCTCGAATGCACATGCTTTTGGCACTGTTGTTCATTAATCTTTGTTTATTTATAATGGATAATGGAACAAAAAATGAAGTCTACCACAAATCACTGAATTGAAAAAGCGCAAAATTCTGTCAACCTCTACAATCATGTAAATAAAGCATATAAATTCAAACAAATTCGAAAATTGTTTCATTCAATCAATATCTAAAATTCAAGTTTCGTAATCTGTTATCGATCGCAATGAACGATAAAAAATTGGGTGATAACAACCAGTCTGGCAAGTAATACTTTTGATTATTATTTTGTATTCTCCAGCGCGGAAGTGAAATAGGCGGTGCATGCTAAAAATAAACAATAGCGAGATAATTTCTCCCGTGCTAGGCAGTATTAGAAGACGGTAGTAAGGCAATAGGTAGTATAGAGCACGATCGGTTGCATAACCTTTGTCAGTAATTGCCTATCGTATATACCGTTCAAATGCCCTCCGCTCGTTTTCAAACTTACATCTATTCAATTTCAAAGCCTCCGTTCCTTACGGATCTATCAATACACTTTCTCTTCATGTCTATTTGTTCTGCAATAAATTACTGTCCGTCTAGCGCTGCATGGAGATGATAAATCATCTGCTTCTGAAAAACTTCATTAAAGTAACTAAAATAAAATTATCATGAATATTCGAAATTATTTGAATCCTAAAATCGATTAACGCGGAACAAAGTTCGCCGGGTCAGCTAGTATTTAATAAACCTTACTCGACTTATTCGAAGATACTGCATCAACTTCAATTCGTTGTACATTACTGCACAGAACATGCGACGCAGTAGTCGTGTTTAGCAACGACTCGACTGTCAGCAACGTCAAACGTCAGCTCAAGGTTAAATTTATAAACAAGTACTATTTAACTTTACTTCCTGAGCTAAAAAATATATTCATTTTCTTCAGGACTATCCACCCGCTGGTTGCACTCGACATTCGCCAGGAAAATTAATGGAAACTGTTTCAGGAAAAACTTCTTCCGCTTCGAGTTCCGTCCTGCATGGAGATAAAAAGTCGTCGCTATGAGTTAAATCTAACTTCAGAAATGAATTTCTCTGTGTTCCGTTGATTTGTGGTTAATTGCGGTGGTTCATTTAGCTGTACGTAATTATCGACGACCTCGATTCCTGTAGTCACAAATTTGATTGCAGAATTTCGAGTATCAGCTAGGTTTGTGCTAGAAACTCCAGTGTCGTCACTATGAGACGCATCAGACTCAGGATCAGAAGATTTTTTGCCGTATCTAGTTGGAAATTTGTGGCTGGTTGATTTAATATTTCTAGTTGTAATTTGGCCATCTCATTGAAAGTGGTACCGATGCTGACAAACTCGAATTCATTATTTCGGAGGTATATTATCAATATGGTCTTTTATCTCTTCGTCTGAGGGCATTGGGTAAACGTTCAGTTCTGATCTTTCTTTGGCAACTCAATCTAACGTGAAATTTTAACCATGTCTGTATGCGATAGTCAATTTGATGTATCTTCTGACTCGCTCTCCAAATTGCTTCATCGTAAAATTAGTTGCTGTATCACCCATGTCGGTTGAAGATCTTAGCTGACGAAATAAGCCTTCAGATGCTTGACGAGACAGGCTCAAGGCTAAGAACTGCTCGGGAACATTTTGTAGACGAAATTTTTTTTTTCAGTAACACCAATGCATGCGCGTTTATTTTTGTGTTTATTTGATCGCGTAATTACCATTGCGTTACGAGCAGATAAACAAAACAGTGAAATTGACCGTGCTACTAGATCGATCGAAAATTGCAAAACGAGGAAACTGCAGTGACTGCAAACTGATTCAAATTTGCTGCGCACGATATCAGTGCGACACCCCTAGATCGAATATATGAAAGGTTTTTCGATGTGAGTTAAGGTTTAAAGGGCGGTTGATTGAGCTTGAGGCCGATGTGCTGGTACTTCCTGAGCCAAAAACTCTATCCATTCTGTTCTTGATTATCCAGCCCCTCCAACACACAGTAACAGATTACAGTCTGAAAGTCAGTTTGTGTGAGTCCCCTAAAATTATTACTCCATAAATTTTTTTAGATAACCTTTTAAGAATCTTTTTATAGAATTTGCCAAAGATTCTATCAAAAGTTCTCAGACATTCCTTGAAATATTCCTTTTGGCGTTTCTATTGATATTTTTCAGGTGTTTGTAGGTATTCCTCTAGGAGTTTCTCCTTTAGAAGGCATATCATCGGCAGTTTTTCCAAACATTCTTGTGATGATTTTTTTAGAAGGAATCCCTGAATGCGTGAAGTTTAGTGAATCTATAAGAATCATTGGAGGACACCTGAAAAAATTACACAAAAACTATAAGATAATCCCTACATTAGTTCTTGGAGAAAATCCTGATTTGCTAGAGATATCTAAGAAGTTTTTTTTTTTTGCACAAATACTATGATCTCATTTAATATTTAATTCTTATTTAATTCTTAATTTTAAAAATTCCAAGAGGGGGTTTGTGATTTTTTTAAATTAATTTTGGAAGATGTCTGAAGAAATCTAATTTGTTGTTCACCAGAAAATACTTCAATAATTTCATCAAGTATTCCGCTGGAGAAGTCTCAATTTGAGTTAGAGAAATTCCTTCGACGGAGTTTCCTACAGAGATTTCTACAAAAATACTGTTTTTTTTTTTCAATTTGGAAGTATTTTCATGCATTCACGCAGAGGAATTTCGGGAAGTTAGAATAATGTTCTTGCTGGTTATTTTTGCTGTTCGATTAGATTAAACATTGGTAATGATTCTGACTTCGTCCTGACCGATACGTCTAGAAGCTGCTGAAACGCTGCCCGATTTTTCAATTATCAAACATACAGGCTCATTGTGCAAGCTACGCATGCGAAAAGCTGCCATTGTACATGGCATAGTTGATCCAGAATACAGTCCAAAGAATTCCAAATGAAACAAAGTATAACAATGTAATTCCAGTATGAAACAAATGGCTATCGTTGGAGTGAGTCAAAAGGAATTTGGAGCAATTTTTGGAGTTTGTGTTGTTTTTCTCGTTCCAAATCAACTGCGACTCCAGTCAGAAGTTTCTGAATTCCCAAACATGTGCAATCAGCTGAAGTCTCGCTAATGGTTCTCCTTGCACATAAATGTGAGGATGATTACCTAAAACACCAGATGGACTTCGGAGATTCTGATTTCGAGAAACATTTTCGTAAGAAGTCGGAAATATATATATCAGGGTAGCAGCAGGAGAAATGCTTGGATCCAGATCTCTCTACGATATCAGAAAATCATCTCTTGACGCAACTTGTTGTGGGATTAAAAAGATAATTAAGTACTTTGATGTGAACGATCCAGTTGACTTAGAAACTTGATTGAGAAAACTGCTTTTTCAAACTAACAGATGGAAACCTGGTTTATTCCTTCCTTAGAAAGTTAATTACGGACTTTCTGCTAATAACTGTACTACCAATTTCCCTAATATCCGTTTTGCTGTAGTGTGATGTAGGGAAACCAAAAGAAAACCGATAAGAAATGAGAAAGTTGATGAACGTACTATCGAGGTATACCTGTACATATTTGTTTTGCATGCAATTCAATACAGTCATACCTCGATATAACGTAACCTCGATATAACGTAACTCGATATAACGTAACTTTTACCTCGATATAACGTAACTTTTTTTTCCCCTATTTTTTGAAAGTTATTGTTAGCGTGATTTATCGAACTGTATATTTTTGTTTTTAAATTATTTATAAATCGGTCCAGGCTCAATCGAATCAACTTCACAGAGCTAAGTTTTCATATATATGTACATCAGGTATCTTAGAAATAAAGTTGTCCATTCTTAGAACTAAAGATGCTCATTCTTTTGATCCGGTCCATTCGAAATAAACAGCCTTTATACACTTCGAGTGTCCTTAAACCTATTGCCAAACTATAAAATAAACCGCTAGCTATTTTGACATTTCAAGTCCATCGGTTGCCACATCTGAAGTGCAATTGAAATAAGATTGTACTAGGATGGGAAGTACAATTGAAGTGAGAAATGGCTACTTCAATAGTACTTCAATTGTACTAGGCTCCGCTATCTGGGAAGGTTTGGTAAAAAGTTGCTTGCCATGTTGCCTGCAATGCTTCAACATGGCTTGTATATGCCGTCAAACTGTTTTCTGTTTTCTGTGGATTGTTTGTTTTTGTGCATGTAGTAGGAAGCTAGCTGTTAAAACTTCTTTGTTAATGCACAACTTATAATTCGAGAAGTTCGACTAAGTCGGAGGTTTGATCTTGTACGTAGTGTTTCTATGAGTAAAAATATCAAGAAGTACATAGTTCGGTCTGCATCTACCATCTATGCCATAACATATGCAGAGGACAACATTCTCAAAAAAATAGCCAACAAGGAGGAATGTGTAAACAACTAAACTGATATTCCGTGAAGTCAATTAAACATGTTTTGTTTTTAATTTATAGCAAAACGAAAGCGTTTCGAGAATGCTCGATACCCACGAAGCTCTCTATATCTGTTTTTTTTTTTGCAAAAATGACAGCACCAACGACTGATAAGCCAGAAATACTACAAGTTCAAGCTAAAGAATCTCTTACCAGATGATTGGAACAGGGGAACTCGGAATTCGTGGTTATGTGAAAGAAAAACACAAAACACAACGGTATTCGTTTACTGAAAATTGCTTTGATGTAACGTAACTTCGATATAATGTAACGAAAATAAAAATAGAGTTACTTTACATCGAGATATGACTGTTGTAACAATTATCGTGAAGCAAATCTTCCATCACACTGAACATATTGTTGTATAAATTTGCTTCTGTTCGTTTGCATGGTTTTCGTACATAAAACACATGCTTTATAAATTATAATCTCTTTTGGATTAGCCAACCACCGTTGCTGTTAGGGAGGGCTAAAATGATTGGTTGACTCCACATAAATGAAAAAGTGTCAAACACTTTTGGTCAAAATCTGTGATTTCATGCCATAGCTTGTTTCGACTACATTTCGTCTAACAATATTGACATATGTAACGCGCCAAACGAAAGGACTGGAGACGGGTCGGTGAGGAGATCAAAACGCTCGCAAATAGCTGCAAGGCTGCACAAAGTTCTTTCAAAAGAACATTCAAATGGTCCTGGCAGCTTTAAAAATGAGGACGGTAGTTTTACAGTCGATTGTTCCGAAACTATAGAAGTAATGGTGAGAATTCACTTTCCGCGGTCAACATCTGTATTTGCTGAAGAACAGGAATTAGATGAGGTAGAACGCTCATGGTAAGCAGATGCTTATTTTAAAGCTAGTGAAATTTTCAGAGTTGAATGGGCATCGAGTTCTTTTCAACCTTTAAAATCAGCTGGGAGAAATGAAATTGGCCCAGCACTGCTCCAGCAGGGAGCTGATTGAATTGATCAGAGTTAGTGTTACTCTGAGTTATATACCAAAAGCATGCACAAAAGTTCAAGTTGTCTTTATTATAAAAGCGGGAAAAACTGATAATATGACTTCTAAATTTCTTAGACCTACCAGATCTCTGATCTAGTAAAAACAATGGAAAAAAATTGTGGACGACTTAATTAAGTCAACAAGTTTAATAGAGTCTCCCTTGAGCAAAAACCAATTTGCCTACCAATCAGGAAAATCTACCGTAACGGCGCTAAAATCTCTAGTTAATAAAATCGAGAAATCGTTTCAAGCCAAAGAAATAGCTTTGGTAGCTTTTGATAAAGCATTCGACAATGCATCCTATAGCTCAATGCGCTCCGCAATAGAAGCAAGGGATACCTGTATTATCGAATGGAAAATGGCGAGCTTAAAGACCGAGAAATGTCTGCCGACTAACTAACTATTAGATCGACTAAAAGCTGTCCTCAAGGAGGAGTCCTATCACCCTTATTGTGGTCCTTAGTAGTAGACGAACTTCTTAAAATACTAGCAGAGCTAGGGTACAAGGTGATTAGTTTTGCTGACGATTTAGCTATAATAAATCGTGCGAAGTTGGATGACACGATATCTAGGCGGTTACAAACTGCGCTCAAGGAAGGAGCTAAATATCTTGGTGTTACTTCGGATAAAAACAAACAACTGAAATTTCCATCTAGACAAGGTTATCACTAAGGCAGCAAATGTCCTATGGGTATATAGTGAAGCAGTGGGTAAACCATGGGGACTACGACCAAAAACTGTCCATTGATTTTATTTTGCAATAGTTCTCCCGAAAACTACGTATGCTTCGCTTATATTGTGGCCTAAACTTAATGAGATAACCACTCAAGTGAAGCTTAGTAAACTACAGAGGCTTCCTATAGAAAGTTTGTGTCAAAAGAGTGTTGTAGAACACTTTTGGAGTCGAGTTTTGTTTAATCAACCACATCACTACTTCAATTGTAGTATAGGAATTCGAGAGCCGTGGTAATGTGGAAAAACAATAAAACCAACGGCATTCGCTTACTGAAAATCAATCTTTTCAAAGATCATTAACAAGAATATATGTAGAGAGAAACGCTACCCTAGCAGCACACTTGTGGCAAATCAGTTGAAGTTACTTGCATGCAACTCAATTGAGTCACAATCAAGTCACTGCAACCAATAATGTCATTTTTGTGTTGTTTGGAGAAATCAACAAAGATTGGATCACGTTCAATGCCTTTGCAACAACATGGATGGGTCGCTCAAATTACCTTTAATGTTGATTGAAAAGTCTCAACAGACCTCGAGCATTCAAACACCTTTAGGAGTTGCCTGTATACTACAGGGCATCCAAAAGTGCTTGGATGGCAAAAGAGCTCTTTAAAGACAGTTTGTCAGTTTTTTAATGCAGTTAATGTCAAAGTTGATCAAATGGTGCAAGATAATAATGTAAACGTGTCGGATGAGAGCAGTCTTAAATGGATTCGATCTTTAATCAGAAACGCGTAAGAGAACAACTGGCCGCTGACTACACAGTTCTCGCTGCGGCAGATAGAAAGTTGTTCATGTGCTTTAACACATCTATCATAACTACAATCGAAAATGGGTGCTTACTGGCAACCATGGACCATTTTGACTTTTTATTCGCGCACATAGTGGTCGAGAGATTTACCCCCTGGGTAGTCTGGAATAAGCTGAAATCAAAAGTTTGTTCACCTTTATTTATGCAACATTAAAAGAATACTGGTAAAAGTAATATTCTTAGATAAATACATAATATGAGAAAACATATATAAAAACAATAAAAAAAAATGTAGAAACAATAAAAATTGAAATAAAAATTTATTGGAAGAACTTGAAAAAATATGTGTAAGAAGGGCTGGAACACCCTGCTGGGTGAATAACATTGATTTTGCGTTAATTCTTTAAAAAAAAAACAACAACAAACATTCTTGGAAAAAAAAATTTACTTCGATATAACGTAACTTCGATATAACGTAACGAAAATAAAAATTGAGTTACGTTATATCGAGGTATGACTGTATTATAATAAATTATAAAAAAAAGAAGTGGACAAGCCTTGAGATATCTTGAAAGTTTCCGTACTTCTTTTGAAACACGAAGTTTGAAGCAAAGATTTTTACCAAGATTTTCTGCAGTTAGACACAGATAAATAAGATTTCTTTGGACAAAAAAAATTAAAGATGAGAACGAAAAATAAATGTAAGTAACCCTGCTTATTGGTATACTACAGGAATTTCAAAATTTAATTAAGTCTTCAGTGTTACGGAAGGATGGTCTAGGAACAGATGTCCCTAGAGCAAGTCCAGCGAGTGTTTTTAGACGCAGAGCAGTTCAACAATGGCGAAGAGATTGATCGGGACCATCACAGGTTGCGATGCATGCGCCGCAGAGGACCGTGGATCAGAGGCCCCAGCAAAGACAGGACCTGAGACCCCAACCGAGACCCGAGGCAAGACGAATCAGATGTTTTCGAGTGTGGGCAGTTCTGCTTCAAAGCGGAACTGTTGAGAAGCCTGTTTACAGAAGCTGCGAAACCTGAATTTCGGGTTCATCCGGGAGTACAGAGATGCCGTGGCGGTATCACACGAGAAAATGGCGGATCAGAATGCGCATCTGGGAAGGTAGCTTCTGTGAAGATCTCGTAGATTGCAAAGTGATGAGGATGGGATGAACAAGATGCTGATACCAGTGCCGTTCAATAGGGATGAGACGTTGTTGACCGGGAGCAACGCCAGGACAGCGTTCGCGCGACATAGCCGTTTCATCAGTTGTGGATGCTGTGTACGCTCGAGGCGGCCATGAGCCAAATACAAACTTCGGCGCATACCGGAACAATGTCTTTGGATCCGGATCTGAGCTTATAATAACGTCCTGTAACGTATTAACCTTCAAAGTCTGTTATTTTCAAAAAGGTGGGGTGGA
>JASCZW010021619.1:0-10373 GCA_034211315.2 Aedes japonicus
AAAGATTAAAAAGTAAACAGTACAAAGTGAGGGTCGGTATCGTGTTTGAAACAAATGTCTATTTCTATCTCAATCCCATGTTAAATTTACTACTTTACGTTTACTGAAACGGAAGAATAAAGAATCGAAAATAAATTTCTGCTGCAGTATCCTCCTGAAAGGAACGAAGTATAAAATTGGCATATGTAGGGTTTCCACGCAAACTAATGGGAGCTGTCACTTTTAGTTTCGGAATAATATTCCGCCCGATTACTCCGTAAGTGAAGGAGACGTAAGTGAAAGTGACATCGAACCGGTCGAAGTGGAGAGTTTATTGGTAGGTCAATTGTCAAAATTCCACTTGCTAATATGAACAAAATTCCGTTACCTCTCTACTTTTTAAGGCCAGTATCGACCTAAACAGTATAGAGGTTACGGAATTTTGTTCAATATTACCAAGCGGAATTTTGACAATCGATCTGTATGAAACGAAATGTCACCTTCACTTACGGAATAATCTAGCGGAATAGTTTCCCGAAAGTAAAAGTGACAGCTCCCATTAGTTTGCGTGGAAACCTTACAAATTACAATTTTACTTTTCGTTCTTTTCAGGTCGATGCTGCTACAGAAATTTCTTTTCGATTCTTTACTTCTCCAGTTCAGTAAACGGAATTTAACATGGGTTTGGTATAGAAAAAGAAATTTCTTTCGAATACGATACCGATCTTAAATATGGAAAGTTGCGTTGGTTCTTTTTCATAGAAAGCGGATTACTTTCACAAAAAAAACGTTCAAACTGTTAAATCAAAATTTTCTTGGTACATTTAAAAGTTGAAACTTTAGAAACGAATTGTAGAACTGTCAAATCGAAACCATCGTTGAAAATTAATGCAAATTATTTATATTCCAAAATAAACTTTCAACGAGAAAGTGTCGTATAGTTACACTAAAAATATGCCATTTGCATTGAAATAAAAAATAACTTTAACATTAAAAGGTTTATTTTTCAGATATATTGAAGAATTTTCAAACTGAAAGCATGGCCTAAGGGCAAATTATTTATAATCCAAAATGAACTTTCAAGACGACATTGTCGTGCGACTAAATTCAAAGTATTGAAAGAAAAATTATTGCAACACAAAAAGGTTTTTTTATGATTCTTTCACACTTTCACAACATGCCCCAAACAAACTGCAGGTAGTCTGCCTGACCGATTCGTGTAATTGCTAAGGATTCTTACTCGATTGGCAATCCGCATTCATCCATCCTCACGCAGTTCTTACCAGGGATGTGATTCTCCTCGGTGCAAGCACAGCGCTTAGTGAAAAAGTACTCCGCACATTGGCAAACACAAACTTACCCGAGAGATTTTTATTTTGTTTCCACTCTCTTCTAGATATCACAAGTTGAGTGACACCAAAGTGTTTGTCGTTTGCACCCTCACCACACAACAGGCCGGATCCTGTGAGTGATCTCTGAGGAGCACCAAAGAGAGCAGAATTATTTCACCGGGGACTCACCCTGGTGAAAACATTCATTGTTTATTGGCAACACTTGAATTTGAACATTTTTACAATGTTACTACTGATCTCGCAATGTTCTCCTTCTTCTTTTTGGCGTATCCAAGCTAATTTACTTATCGCAATAAGTTTATTGCCAGGCTCTCAAACTAAGTGTTCTAGATGCAATTCCACAGGTATTGTCACCGCGTGCCAATTAATTTCGATATAGCAATAAGAGGTTATAAGCCATCATATCGTCATAGAAGAGTATCGCGACGTGGACTCTAAATTTAAGGACAAGAAATGAAAAGCAGGACGAAAATGAATGGTTGAAGTTTACATAATAAGCTACATCACTCGGGCGAGAACGCTTCACGCACCCGAGATAAGAAAAACACACCCACGCGCAGCAAATGATCAGGCGCGATTATGTTAAGCATATCCTTTCTCTGTTTGGCCTTAAGCCAAGGATACGACTTAAGCGAAAAACGCTACAAATGCACAATATTATAGCAAGATGCCTCTTCAGACCTGAGTTACAATAAAGATGAAAGTGCAAGGAAATAATGGGAAATCCCAGGTCTGAAAGGGACATAGAATGTAAGGGAAATAAAATTAGGTTAACCTCTTCAACGACGAATGCAGCGTCACATAGAATAAGGCCGAATGATAGAAAATCATCGACATATAATAGGTTATGGATAGTTCCAGAAAATTACATAAGAGCTTTTAGGATTATATACTTTGTTATAAATCGAGAATTCAATTCGTAGGCTTAAGATCACTATTGTATGATATTTTTGAAATAAATCAAGTTCGACTTAAGGAGTCTGCAACCATAGTATTTCTTTAGTTCGAAGTTCCATGTTCCGGGATAGATCAGCAACCATAGAAACTTTCTGCGGAACTCTGAAGCTGGGACGAGTTAACTGCAACCATAGTCTGCTCGTTCTGGAGTGCGGAGCTCACTCCCTGATTCCTTGTGAATCCGAGAACTCGTCGGAATCTTCGTTAGGACTCAGTCAAACATAGAGGTTAAAACTCCAGGCCGTTGGAGAAACGATCTTGAAGTTTGATCTGAAATAAGTGTTGTACGAAAGGCTTGCCTTCCCCCCACAATAAGGGAAAAATGTGGTTTTCGCAACGACAGGTATTAAATTTAGAGCTAAAGTCAATTTGTATATTGTGTGGCAAGCACAGTTTTACTCTTATACCCAAAGAAGTCGAGATATTTTTTAAGTCGACTGGACTGGGAATCAAACCCACCGCCTAAGGATTAGTAGCTCCGAGCCTTTACTGAACAGGCTATCTGAGGCCCCTTCTCCACACAGCACATAATTTAGATCAAATTTCTCAGTACCGTCGTCAAACCTAATTTTTTTTCGCGTAAAAACATCGGGCTGTATTTTCTTGTTCCCGTTTCCAGCAGTTTTTTCTTGATATTTAGATCGAGGTTTCACTCACGTCGGTGCGGTGCAGTCCTCTTTTGCTCTGCCCCCGGGTGATTTTTCCCAGAGACATCGCAACTCTGGTTCTGACTACAACTCGGCTAAATGGTGCTTCGAATGTACTCCCAAATGACGAACGAATTCCTTCGGCCAGCGATTGTAGTATATCTATCAAATTCCATTATCACCCGTTGTCTGAAAAAATATAAGCAAAAGAATTACTCACTTTCCGAAACTACTTAAATAGAAATCCAGCCAACGTACTTTTTTTTTGCAGAAAACGAACACGAGCAAACCATTTTCCTCTCAATTTTCACCCAACGCGCAACCTAAGCAACGATGAACGCAGTAGATGCGTACGCGGACAACAACATTGAAAAATTGCAAACGACGACGATGACAACTTGCTTTGTGTTTGTGGATTTGACAGTTCTACAATTTTCATTGTAAAAGAAAACACTTTTGAATTCACACACTGAACCGGAACATAACACTTTCAAATCAAACGAAGAACTTTCGTTGTAGATAATTTTACTTTCAATTTAATAAAAAATAAACACTTTTCAGAAGTAATGTGCAAATCTTTTAATAAAACAAGAATTATTTTGTGTGTGTAAGTGCCTAATTTTTGCTGCGCAGATTCCTCCTATTGGAGGATAAGAGAGATCGTTTATTTCTTTTCAATTCATTCTTATCACAACGCTATTTAGGCCGAATCTGTTAAATTCTGTACGACGCAATAGTTTTGAATTCTGAAATGTTTCAGACTGCATGCCTTCCATCTCCCTACTAGTTGGCATATTTGTTGGTTTGTCTCCACTAGAACATAAAAGAACTGACAGTCTATTACCAACAACTGACAGCATATTTCAATTGAAGCTTTTGGCTGCCAATTAATGAACAATTTAAGTAAAAATGACTTTACAAAGCGTTGACGAATAAGATGAATTCACAATCCAGTTACAAGTTTAATGTTTGAATCTTTCTTCCCCTCTCTGTTCACAAAATCAGATATCAGATCAGTTTTTATGAATACGGCGGGAAATGAACGAGCCCAAGGCTGAATATCTCATCTCTATAATCAAAGACAAACAAACAAAAAATGATGATACGGTCGACAGGTGCGACGAAGTATGCGTCAAATCAACGACGGCTAACTCTTTCATAAACTCAGTATTTTGCCAATTTGAACCAATAGTTCTCAAAATTGGGTTGCATTCATTAGCCGTGTATTAAACACGTACCGGAATCATTCCTATCCCTTTTTAGCGCTTGACATTTCTGTTTATTTATCTAAAGTACAATCTTACCACAACCCACCGTGTAGTAAACAAACATCTTCAACTTTGGCCAAATCGCCAAGTCCACTCTCGGTTCAGCATTATTTTCAATAAAATGACCACAGTCAACGATCCGGAACTTCATGCCAAAGTGAAAAAAAGTAAGTCAGTTTCGCATTGGGATCGTTCTCCATGATTCAACTATTTCCATTTCTTTTTTTAAGCTACGGAGAAAATTTCCGAAAACATGCACATCATAGCGAACGAACCCAGTTTGGCATTCTATCGAATACAGGAACATGTTCGGAAGGTGATTCCTTTGATAGTAGACCGCAGGGGCGAGGTTTATCAGCTACAGCAGGATTTACAGGGCAAATGTTACGATATGGAATACGCGATTCAGTGAGTATTTCGTTTGTTGTTACATCAGGTCGTATGTTAGGATGTATTTATGTATCACAAATATCATTCATCGACAGAGCCGTCAAGGACATCGAAGCGGCGGATGAATCGCTGAAAAACGTACAGGAAGCGTTGAAGAATGCCATCTTTCTGAAACAGCAACTGAAATATGTGGAATCGCGGCGGCCTAAAAAAGATGCCAACAGTTCCGTGTACAAACGTCTGTCGGCACACATCACGCTGGATTTGCCTGATCTGCCGGACATTTCCGGCGTGGTGCGGGAAACCACCAACCGTGTAGAGCATATGATGTCCCAGGCGAGAAGTTCCTCGTCCGGGAACGGTGCTGCTGGGCCAACGGAGTTGCAACGGTCCTACACGACTTTGCATTAGACTCCGGAATTATGTTCAACTAGGTTACGAGGATATATACGTTAATTCTTTATGAGAACACCTACCTAGATGAAGCGTTGTTAGGGTGAATAGATTTTTTTTTCTGTGATTTAGTTTATATTGATTTTTTTTATTGATTCGATAGCAAGTTTTGTAAGATTTCAAACAGCTATGCTGCGACGCATAATTTATTAAATATCATGTAGTAGTAATGTAATTGTAATGTAAAATGTAATCGAGCGAAATTAAAGTATACACGTTATGACACATTACGATACCTTCAAGTTGTTTGATCAAACCACATTTGAGATATCTATACTCACGTCCTCGGAGAATGGTAACATACAGGTAGGCTAAGGCGAATCATGCCCGAATACAGCTTCCAAGTGAAGCTTATAAAACTGATCCAGGCTACGATGAATGAAGTGAAGTGTAGTGTTCGAATATAAGTGGCAATGTCATAATCATATTCGGCTGAGTCACCGTCTTTTTAGTGCGCCCAGGACTCTAAATACAAAAGCCGAAAGTCCTGGTGGTGCTTGGGACTGTTAAACAGCTGCATCACGATGGTCCTCCTGCGAGATAGTGGGGTTGGTTGTGGGCCCTGCGAGCCGACACTATTAAAAAGGAATTGCAACGAAGACAAGGAAGAAATTTGAACCGGAACAATCGGCATGGATCTAGACTACGAACACGAACTATCGTTTGGAAACTCGGGACGTGGAACTGCCGATCTCTCAATTTCCTTGGAAGTACTCGCGTGATTTCCGACGAATTGAAGAACCGCAAGTTCGACATCGTAGCGCTGCAAGAGGTGTGCTGGAAAGGATCTACGCTACGTACGTTTTGAGATGGTCATACCATCTACCAGAGCTGCGGAACTACACACGAGCTGGGAACAGCTTTCATCGTGATGGGTGAGATGCAGAAGCGGGTGATCGGATGGTGGCCGATCAACCCCCGAATGTGCAGGTTGAGGATCAAGGGCCGGTTCATCAACATCAGCATCATTAATGTGCATAGCCCTCACCTCGGAAGTACCGATGATGACAAAGATGAATTCTACGCGCTGCTGGAGCGTGATAACGACCGCTGCCCAAACCATGATATCAAACTCATCAACGGCGATTTCAACGCTCAGGTTGGTCAGGAGGAGGAGTTTAAACCGGTGATTGGAAAGTTCAGCGCACACCAGCTGACCAACGAAAACGGCCTTCGACTTATCGACTTCGTCGCCTCCAAAAACATGGCCGTACGTAGCACCTTCTTCCTGCACAGCCTCCCACATCGGTACAACTGGAGGTCACCGAATCAAACGGAATCACAAATTGACCACGTTTTGATAGATGGCCGGCACTTTTCAGACATCACAGACGTCAGAACCTACCGAGGTGCTAACATCGACTCGGACCACTACCTAGTGATGGTTAAGATGCGCCCAAAACTCTCCGTAGTGAACAACTTTCGGTACCGGCGCCCGCCACAGTACAATCTCGCGTGACTGAAGCAACCTGACGTCGCCGCAAGCTACGCGCCATCGCTCGAAACTGCGCTGCCGGAAGAGGGCCAGCTCGACGAAACCCCTCTCGAGGACTGATGGAACACCGTGAAAACAGCTATCAGCAGCGTAGTGGAGAACGTCTTAGGTTATGTGGAACGAAGCCGACAGAACGAGTGGTTCGACGAGGATTGTCAGCAGGCGTTGAATGAGAAGAACGCAACGCGGGCACTTATGCTGCGTCAAGCTACCCGTCAGAGTGTGGAACGACACAGACAGAAGCGGGAGAAAAAGTGCCGCCAGGAGGAGGAGGAGTGTGAGGAACTAGAACAGCTGCACCGCTCACATGAAACGCGAAAGTTCTACCAGAAACTCAAACATCCTGCAGAGGCTTCGTGCCACGAGCCGAAATGTGTCGGGATAAGGTTGGGAGAATCCTGAGGTGACCGAAAGGTGGAAGCAGCACTTCGATGAACATCTGAATGGAGTACAGAAAGAGGACCAAGTTAAGGAAGTTAAGGAGAAACGAGGAAGTTAAGGATGCCATCAAGCAGCTGAAGAACAACAAATCGGTTGGAAGGGATGGAATCGGAGCAGAACTTATCAAGATGGGCCCGGACAAGCTGGCAACTTGCCTGCATCGACTGATAGTCAGGATTTAGGATACCGAACAGCTACCGGAGGAGTGGAAGGATGGGATTATCTGTCCAATCTATAAAAAAGGCGACAAGCAGGACTGTGAAAACTATCGTGCGATCACTGTCCTTAATGTCACCTATAAAGTATTATCCCAAATAATCTTCCAGCGACTGTCGGCACTAGCAAATAGATTTGTGGGATCTTCACTTTGCGGCAGATCCTCCTCCAAAAGAGTCCCGATGCATCATCTATTCATGGACTTCAAAGCCGCATATGATACAATTAACCGATATGAGCTATGGAAGATCATGGACGAGAACAGCTTTCCGGGGAAGCTGACCCGACTAATCAAGGCTACGATGGATGGAACCCAGTGCTGTGTGAGGATATCGGGTGGATTATCGGGTTCATTCGAGTCCCGCAGGGGGCTTCGTCAAGGTGATGGTCTCTCTTGCCTCCTGTTCAACATTGCTCTTGAAGGTGTTATGCGACGAGCGGTGTTTAACATGCGAGGTACGATTTTCAACAGATTCGGTCAATTGATCTGCTTTGCCGATGACGTGGATATTGTCGGCAGAATATTTGAGGCGGTGGCAGAGCAGCACTCCAGACTTAAGCTTGAATCAGAGAAGATTGGGTTGAAGATAAATACGTCCAAAACGAAGTACATGCTGGCAGGCGGAACGGAGTTCGAGGTAGTCGATAAATTTGTCTATCTCGGCTCACTGGTTACTGCGGACAACGATTACAGCCGTGAGATCTGGAGGTGGATTATCAGTGGAAGTCGTGCCTACTATGGACTCCACAAGCAACTACGGTCAAACAGACTTAGCTCCCGTACGAAGTGCATCCTGTACAAAACGCTAATAAGATCGGTTGTTCTCTACGGGCATGAGACGTGGACATTGCTTGAAGAGGACCTGCGAGCACTCGGAGTTTTTGAGCGACGGGTGTTAAGAACCATCTTTGGTGGAGTACAGGAGGACGGACTATGGAAGCGAAGGATGAATCATGAGCTCGCGCAACTTGCCGGTGAATTCCGGGCAGCTATCCTGCAAAAATGGTGTTCGACGGGAATCCGGTTGGTAGAAGACGACGTGGGGCGCAACGAGCAAGATGGTCAGACCAGGTGGAGCAAGACCTAGGGGGTACAGAGTGCCCAAGGGATTGGAGAGGAGCAGCCACGAATCGGGCATTATGGAGGGATATTGTGTATCAGGCTATGTTATAGTATTTTGACCTTATGCCATGTAAATAAAATAAATTCTAAAATTTCGTTTTTTGGACCACCCTATTTAAAATGGAACACCGTAATGAAAAAATGAAAAATTCGAATCATATATTTTCCGAAAAGGAGAAAATCTACTTAGTATTGCAGAATTCTAAGATCCACTTCATTATGATCATATCATAGGCAAAATAAAGTGTCCACCTCTTCGGTTTTTCAATTTCTCTCAATTACTTGGTTCAAATTAAAGTAAACACAGTGTAGTTTTTTTGCTTATTTTATTTTTTATATTCTTTTTAAGTTTCACTTATGGAATACTGAAAAAAAGGAGTTTTACTTAAAGAAAAAAAATCAATTTGTGTTGAAAAAAAAAACAGTGACAAAATAAAGTGCCCACTTCAAAAATCGATGTTTTCGATAAGTTTCCATTGGAAGACCCCTCGATTGTTTATGTTTTGATATTTTGACATGTTTTGCAGCAAACTGCTCAACCTGGTGCATTTGTATACGTGATCGCATTTCCGGAGCAATTTGCGATTAGGGCGAACATGCAGAATGTAAACAAAAGGAAAATGATGATTGTAATATTTCAAGTAGAATTTCAAACAGTAATTTACAAATTAACGAATAAATTCGAATACAATCTAGCATACAGACAGAGAACAAAGCTAGCTTCTGACTCATATATAATACTGATGGAAATTCGTTCGTTATCATTTGAAATTTGCACATTTTTAATATTCGCCTGTCAATACTAGGATGTTTGATTACGCCATTTTCAATGTTGGTTGTAGGGTACTGGAAATAAAAGTATCACCCTATCCAGCATTTTACGAGTTCTAATGGCCGTCTCGGTTGAGCTCGGTTTCTGTTAGGGAGCAAGCTATTTAACGTTTGGCTTAGACCGTTTGAGAGAGAATCGATCTAATCTTATCGGTTAGTTGTCAAACTCGTGTCAAACGACATAAGCCAAACGTCGAATCGCTTGCTCCCTACCAGAAACCGAGCTCAACCGAGACGGCCATTAGAACTCGTAAAATGCTGGATACTATTCGCCGTTGTTTTGATTTTGATTTTGGTTTCGCCCTTCACTTTTCGCCGTTGTTATGATTTTTTGTAAGTATCGCCTTTTACTTTACGCCATGTTTATGTTTTGATTTAAATTACGCCTTTCACTTTGTCAACAATCAATATGGCGTAAATCGCAGAGTAAATTGTTTTGATTGAGAAATAACTCTACGCCCTTTGCCAAAACAATATTTAATAATTAAAATTAAAGCACAATCAGGATAAAAAGGTCAAAACTCATCATTTAGATGTAATAATTATGCTTTGCATTGAAAAAACATTTTGTTTAGATTTTGCATGTACGCCCAAATCGCAAATTGCTCCGGATTTGATTCAATTGAAAAAAAAATGGAGAACGCAGTGCTTTCGAAAGAAATTCCCTTGTGTATCCGAAAATTGGTCGTTCGTGATGTGCAAAACGGTGAATCGCACCGGGCTGTCGCTAAGAAGTACAGGATCAGTAAGGCAGCGCGCAAAATTCTTCTGAAGCTTAAAACGTTTGGATCAGTGGTGGAGCGCCCTGGCAGAGGCAGGAAGCGGAAAACGGATGCGAGAACGGACACCAAGATCATGCGCGAAGTCAAGAAGAACCCGAAGGTAACTGTCCGCGAGATCCAGGAAACCCTTCAGTTATCAGTTTCCGGTCGAACTGTTCGTCGCCGTCTCGTTGCACAGGGGTTGAATAGCAAACTTGCCCGGAAGCGCCCATTTATCAGCAAGGCAAACAAAGCCAAACGGCTTAAGTTTGCTAAGGAGCATGCTGATAAGCCCCAAGAGTTCTGAAAAACGGTTCTCTGGACGGACGAATCAAAAATCGAGCTGGTCTGGGGGTGTTTTTCGTGGGGTGGAGTGGGAAGCATTGTGAAAATCGACGGGATTATGACGGCAGATTCTTACATCAACATCCTGCGAGAAAATCTGGAGGTTTCGCTGATC